>JASAND010014365.1:0-74355 GCA_030248195.1 Trissonchulus latispiculum
TTCTAGAAAGTTCTAGAACTTTCTAGAAGCTTTGCCTTAAAATCAAGAGGCAACTAAGCCGAATCTTCGCTAATGACCTGTCACCGAGCTGTCAGCAAAATTGTCAGCTCGGCCCCAAAATTTTCGTTCTAGTCAGTGTTCGCTTGAGTGCAGCCGAGAGCGGTTGCTTTCCCCTTCCTTTGTGCGTTCTCCAGTGCTATTGTTATAGCATGGGGAATTCAAACGCACCTCCCCGGTTAGGCTAAAAGAAATAGGTTTTCTGGCCTTCGGGCCAGAAAAATTAGAAATTGAATCTTACAGCGAACACTCACAAATTAAGGGCCGCATAGGTTTGTTATACCTGGCCGGAACTACAACCAGAAGAAAAATCCTAGGAATCAGACGGCCACCTTTTTGGCCTCATTTTTTATTGTTGTTATCGGCCTCCGGGCCTCATTTTTATTATGTGATTTTTTGCCTCAAAGCCCCATTTTTCATTTTTTATAGTCGAAAAACGACTAGACACGGAACCCTCTGTCTTATCAGGCTTGCTGGCCTTTGCCCCTTTTTTCAAATTATTTATGACTTCGCGGCCAGTTTGGGTTTTTGCAGTAGGATTGGGCATTTGAGCGGGACCCCTCCTTATCTCAGTGAGTTAGAGGGTTCCTTGGTTACGACCTTGAGGCGTTTTGGAGATAGAAATGAGTTGTTTTCCCCACAGCCGGCAACTAGGAGTTGCCGGCCAATTTGTTTAAATCCAAGGCGCTAGTTGTCCAAAATTTACTGTATTATGTTTGTATTCTGATTTCGAGTTGGGTCGGCATTTTAAAATTCGTAGGTCAAAAATGAGTAATATTTAGTATTAATTAATTAAAGTTTTGACGAGGAATAGATGACTTCCTCCAATTAAATGTTAATTAGTATGGCTGTTCTTAGTAATATGTTGTTTAGTAATAATTGCCACGCAATTATTACTCACTGGCTTTCATCAAAATTATTTTCAAAATTCCAAACCTCATCAAAGTTTCAAAGTTTTTAGAACAAACTTATGTCAAAGTTAAGCAATGTTTTAAAATTCAAAATTCAAATTGCGCAAGCCATGTACATAGTTAGGAGTAGCTGGTTATAGTATAGATAAGTGTATAGTTAATAATTAATCGTGTGTCGAATTTGTATTATTATGTATATCTGTGTGGATGTGTGTTTAAGCGTGTATGCGAGGTGCGTTAGATTTTACGTAATCCGATCTACTAAGCAAGATTCATGTTAGTTGCGAATCACTAAATTAATTAAGTTTCGAGATATAGTTAATTTAATATAATTGTGGAATAAATGTCTGAAGTTGTATGGCTGCAAAATAAAGTTATATAATTGATGAATGACACGCTGAATCCAAGTATCTGTGATGAAAGTTTGTATATATAATTGGCGAATAAATGTTTATAAGTGCATGATTGCTGAATAAGTGTATATTAGTTGCATAATTGCCAAATAAATGTGTATAAGTTGTATAATCACCAAATGAGTGTTTGCTAATTGTATAATTGCTGAATAAGTGTTTTAAGCTGTATGATTCTTGAATGAATGTCTAAATTTGCATAGTTATAACACAAAATAGCATGACTGATGAATGAATGTTTGAATCGGTATGAGTGTGATCTAAAAATTGTATGACTGTCGAACGAATACCTATATCTACCTAGCTGTGACGTAAGAATGGTACAGTTGTGGAATGAATGTCTGAATTCGTATAGCTGTTGCATAATCATGTACAAATATTAAGCGAATGCTCGACTGTGAAGTGAACTGTAACTGGGGTTATGGGATCGGGAAGTCAGCATACAACATGGCATTTCGGAAAGTTATAGCCCAAAGGAACGGCGACAGTTCAGGCTGAATTTAACACAAACTTACTTGCCTGATTTAAAAATTGCAGTATCTGGCCAAAACATGAAAAGGCAAAATCCAAAACCCGAAATAGCTATCAGTTTCATACGGTAGTTCGAACGATTCATATTTGTGTTGTAACAAGTTTCTATCTCACCACATCAGGTGCCTTGGTTTAAGGCCAGTTTACACCACCAGACTTTCACCAGACCAGACCTGCACCAAACTCAAGTCTGGTGGAAGTTTGGTGATAATCTGGTAGTGTAAAGTGAGACCAAACTTCGACCAGACTTCCTCCAGATCTCCACCAGACTTCCAAACTCAGTTTGGTCTGGTGGCAATTTTCACCTGATGTCTGGTGAAAACAACCAATCAGAATTCGCATAAAAACACGTGACTGACTGACATAGAGTCTCTATAATTGATTGCTTTTCGTAGTGCAGTATGTTTTGCTGAGTCAGTTTCGTGCGCAAAGGTTGTTACATATATTATGGCTATTTGGACAACTGAAGAAATTTTAGAAATGATCTCTAGAATAATTCTTTCAAACAATAGCCGATTCATCCATTTCAAGCAATTTTGATATTCATATTTTGAAATAATTTTGAATGAGTGAAATGTTTATCATGCTAGATATCGCAGAGTTGGGACTAGTCACTGTTCAACTGAGATAGAGTCCCTCAGAAGGCTAGTTTCACGCTTGAATATTCATATGTAAGTGTGAGTTAGTATTCACAAATGGATTCACCCAATGTTTTTAAGCTTGGCGCTCAATTTTTTCGAAATGTGATTGAATCCCTCTCAAAGTTTGTCCGAAGTCTGGACAATATCTGGTGAACGTTTGGCGTGTCAAGTCTGATAGTGTAAAGTATAAGTTTTGTGAAATTTTTTCACCAGACTTGAGTTTGGTGCAAGTCTGGTCTGGTGAAAGTCTGGTAGTGTAAACTGGCCTTTAGCATCACCAAAACTGCAATAAAATCAGATGTTGAACAGGAAAGCTGCACAGTCGCGTGTACAGCTAAACGAATAGTACGATAAGTACGTAGCGATCTTGTAATTAAGGCCAGTAAGATGCATAGTTGAGCAGTAACCTTTTCTGAATCACATTACACAAATCATGTCATAAATGTGGGTCTAGGGTCACAGGGACCCCCAGAATAGACCATAACCGTCAAGTTGTCCTCGATTCGTCCGCGTAGGCATTCCTGTTGATACAGGGCGGACGAATCGCAAAGAAAGGACTCAATACCGCCATATTCTGACACAACTACAATATTTCCCGTATTTTTATTAAGGCTAGAGAAAGCTAGTCAGAATTTCTGTAGATAGTTGTTAAATATTAACAATTTAGTTGAATATATTAAATATTTAGCTGAATATTGTATAGTTAAATATTAACAATTAACAGGTTGAAATCAGAGCAATAAACAAATCTTAGCGTCCGGGGAAGTGGCGCAAGTAGTAGAGCGTTCTACTCTTAATCCAAAAACTCGGCGGTTTAACCCCCGCCCAGGACGTTTTCTTTCTCTTCAACTCTTTCAATCCTTATTTCAACCTTTCACATAATTATGGTCGTGACTTCAGTAGTGTTCACTCAGAACATATATGTATAGTTTACCTAAGATTATGCTATTGACTGTTGGAATTGGGAATTGGGAATTGAAGCCAGTTTATGAGTTCCCTGCATATTTCAAGTTCAGTGGCCACCAACTTACAAGTTTGTACTTTTGCGATTTGTAGTGTCCAAATTGGTCTTTTCTGGGCCATAAATCGTTTCTAGATATTATGGCGCTAAAAATGGCAACCAATTCACAAAATTATAACTGGTTAATGGTTCAAAGGCAGAAAATTGGCATAAATGGCAAGCAATGTAAATATCAGTACGTAGGCATTAGGTAATCCCTGAAAATGTACAGGGTTATTTTCTTAGGATTAGGTAATAACTATGAATGTATAAGCATGAATGAAACCATCTTCTAATGAGTTAAAGGGAACATTTCTACATAATAATCATAATGTTGATCATTAAGCAACCTTGGAGCAGCAAACAGGTGAATTCCTGCCAAAATAGAGGAATTTACTAACGGAAGTTTACCATTTCAAACAAGCGTTGTAGAAACTGAATATAATGATCAAAACTGTGCAACGTTTGCAATTTTCTGCACTTTTATGCAGAAAAGCAGAAAATTGTCCCAAAATGTGATATTCGGTTAATTTTGAGTTGTGATTTAAGAAAATCATGTTAACGGAAAGTAACTCAAAAAGTTAGGTCAAATTGCATTACATTTCGTTAAATTTCAAATAACTGCTTGAGATCGAAAAGCAGTCAATTTTTACTTTGTACTTCGAAAGCCAGAACGTGAGTAATAGTTGCTGGGTTGAATCCCGCACCTATAACTTGTATTAATGGGTTTTAACCCATTTGATTCAGGTGCGGACAGTGGATACTCTCCTGCCTGAATAAGCCAAACCTGCCGTGATCTGATCAGGTACGAGGAGCAAGGAAACTCAGCATTGTCTTTAATTGTTGGATCTGTCTGGAATCAGTGGTAATGAGTTGGAATCAGAAGAGTTGGAATCAGTCATAAATTGGATTTTTGCTGTAGGTACTCGAATTGGATTGGAGAGCCAATTAGACCTTAGGGCAGAGACAATCTGGAACGCAACCCGGATCAAATGTGGGAATTAAAACCAATCGTGAACGAACACTTAAATTGTATTCCTGAAAAGTTTACTTAGTCTGCATTGAAATTGAACGTTACTTTTCCTATACAAAGATGGGTTTGAACATTGTTTCTTTTGTCATCATTCTCCAGGGGGTTGTTACCCCCCTGTCTCTAGCTTAAGCCGCCCAGTAATTTGTAATTAGTCGGAAGCAGAAGAGCTAACTAACGAAGAGATTAAATTAAGTTAAACTCGTACTAATCCCATAAACGGACCAGGAAACTCCCAACCGGACCCCCCTTGCGTTTGACCCTTGGTGACCGAATAGCATCCGAAAGTGCTATTGTTACTAGCATTTCGGGCTCACCCAAAGACCGGAACTGTGCACTACTAACTCATTTAATCTAGTTAATTTATACTGTTCAGTAGTAGTTGTTATTAGTATTATTTGGTCCTTGGTAAGGAGGACGGAAAAAGAGTAATAATCTAATAACACGAACACCAGCATATAGGGACTGCACGATAGAGTTTAGTAATAGGTCTAATACTTGGTTAGTTAGTTAAGAAAGGAAAGAAGGAGTAATATAGCAGAGCTGAGTTAGGTTACCGGAACCTTGTCCCTATCAACAATTATTAACTCAGGTAAATTAAATACTGGCAACTCTGGCAAACTACTGTTGTTTGTCTAATTGTTTGTACAACATACTGTTTGTGATTCGTATCTTGTCTAATCCCTTGTACGCACTGTAGCAATTACTGTTGTTGTTTATTGTCATCCTTACCACTGTTAATATCATAATTATCATCATTAAATCGTTGTGTCCTAATACGGAATCCATTTATTAGGACATAAGGCTCAGATCAGGATTTGGATTCACAGCCCCTGCACAAGTAAGTGATTAAATTGAACCCTTGGTCCCGACAAAGACATCCTCATCATCATCATTCTAGAATCTTGATTTGATAATCAAGATACCCAATCAGTGTTCTTTGATACAGACCTGATTCATTTATCCTGAAACGGCAAGTGTCGACCCCGCTTGCCATTGATAACCCTTGGATCCCTACCCTCTTCAAACGAACTCACGCCTAGACCCCATCCAGGTTGACTGCAAGGAATCTTTGGTTTTGGATAAATCACCTTCCGAAGATCCTGTGCCTAAGTTTGTCTTTTGTTAGATAAACGAGTCGACCTTCCGTGTACTCGAAGTGGTTGATACCCAGAGTCAGTCGTGATAGACTGTTGCGGAGCGAAGATTCACTGTTGTGAAATTTGGAACCCCAATCCTACCCACTTCATTACACTCGGGCAAAATCTTGAAATTTTTTCCAAAAATTGAGGATTTTTTGCAAATTTTAATAAAATTAGCGTTAATTTTTCGAACAAATTTTGCGAATTTTTTCTTGAGGTACAAGCCCCCCTGAAAATTTTTGTTCAAGGTACAAGCCCCCTGAAAATTTTGTGGGGACAAGCCCCCCCCAAGACCCGACCCTATGTTAATGTATGATCATGAATGTTCAATCCTTCAGAAATCTCAATCATGTTAACTTTTATAAAGTTTCAAATAAACTCTGATATTCTCCTCATGATTCAAGATTTCGAATTCAGTGAGATTTATAGCGTCATGGAAGTAGCAAAGGGTCCCGCTCCGCTATAGCAACGCTGGTCGGCTAAGGCCTTATTTAAACCAAATATTTCATTTAGGAATTTGCTTCGACAGCAAGGAACGTTACTCATACGTTTCTGTGGTTTTGCCTTTGTTGCTGAAATTTTTGCTAGAAATTGTCTTGATTAATCTGAGTACTTCAAGTAGTTCGCCGTCCAAAAGAAAGACCTTCAAATGAAGATGCCTCTGTTGAGGGCAGGATAAAAGAGTTTTCCGTAACTAAAGACACCTTCAGTGGCCAAAATTTTCAGTCCCGGCCCGGCCCACTCTACCTTAGGACCGGACGCTGGTCGGGCGGGTTGGCCGGATGACGGGCTTAAATGAAAGTCTCTAACCTAACTTCTTTCCTTGAAACGAATCTATAAACCTCGCCTCGGGTACTCTAAGCAATATTGCTGAATATTTTGTCGTAAAGCAATTTGTGTAATAAGAAGGAGAAACCTGAAACTTCATCGTAGTCTGAGCCAGGATCTTTTAAGGCAGCATAGGCATTATCGTACCAGGCTGAGATTACATCACTACCTAAATAAGCCAACAAACAAACAAACAAACAAACAAACAAGCGAACTTGCCCATATTTGCAAGTTGATACGATAACGGTATTAGAATCAAACGTACGGAGCCATTTGAGCTACACAGCACTTATAATTCCCACTTTTCTGTCACAAAGCACTCTCCCAGACTGCTAATTCTCTAGCTGTGGACAATGAGCTCTAGCCAACAGGTGGAATTGGAACCTGCGAGTTCGCCGCTAAGATATATAGACCATGGTTGCACAAAAGCTACCTACGATAATTTCAGTGAATTGACAATGAGTTAATGCGATATTGGCCATTACACACGCCTTACACATATACCTTTCAGTGTAGTTCCACCAGTTATGGATCCTGTTTGTGAACTGTAGCCATAGGTCTTTCCCCCGTTTGGAGACTGGAACATAGTAAATGGTAGTTGTGCCATATTGCTGAAGGTGTCGAGCGCTGAACCAATTAGGCCTTTGCTCTTCTCCTCAATGAATGTGGCAATTACAGCATCTCCAACGCCATTCATTTCTGCATTCTGTGAGATTCCAGCCATTCCGTAGATTGCTCGATAGTCGTTGATGGTGTTTATGGCTTCACTCCGAAAGGTGGGTAGCGTCACATTTATTCCTTTAAAAAGCCATCATAAAATGTGTAGAACAAAATCAGACTGCAGCATAGATCTTAGTAATAACAAGAGTACATAATAACTAAGAGTGTGACAACCGTCATGCTCTTAGCTATTAGGCTTGGGACATGATCTGCACGATAACGGCTGACCCCCCTACACAAATTAACCCATCACTTTAAAGAAATTTGCACGCTATGTTTGTGTTCTAAAGCTCGCAACAGACGCACATTGAACCAACTGACTAGTTAGTTGTGTTTTTATTCCTGCTGGAGCAGGAATGTATGAAATGGAAATTTGTATGTTTAGTGTAGCATGAGTCATTTCTCCATTCAGAAGCCCTATCTTCAACACAGGGCTAGCTTAGGTCAGATTTTTTGCATTCGGATTATGCAAATTAGGTTTTAGACCCTATTTAAGCAGCAGAACTGAAAGCTTGATCGCAGTCTTCGGCTGTCAGCAATCTCAACGGTTGCAGTTTTTTGAGCACCAGTGTAGCTTGGGAGCTACACATCGGTGCATTAGGGAATTAGAAAAGGTACTAGCTTCTCCTGGACATCACAGTTCAGGCCGACATGGCAAGCATAGGCCTGCTTTTCCAGATGTGAGAAGTCAAGTGGAATTGTAAATTAAACCTGGAGCTTCCAACGCTTAGGAGCTTCCAACAAAACAAACTTCGCATGTGAATAAAGAGAAAGTCAACAAAGGAATATTGCCCCTTTTGGGGCCTACTTGTTGAGCTTTAGAACACAAACATAGTGTGCAAATTTCTTTGAAGTGATGTGTCTAATTTGTGTAGGGGGTCAGCCGATATCGTGCAGATCATGTCTCAAGCCTAATAACTACATTTTAAGATATTGACAAGTTATTGTATGCAACAGTAGTGCAGGCTTCGTAATTCATTGTCTTGCTCTTCCTATTATAGTCCTGTAGTGTTATATTCCTAAAGCTGGAAAGAGTCCAGTGTCTTACTCTTCCTATTAAGCCTTTTATTTACAAATAAAGTGGCCATCGAAGACATTTCTAAGGTACAACAACCTTTGCAAGGACCCTCGTTCAGAAGGATGTTTTTGCTCCCATCCACCGCATCCGCGAGATCGCCAGCAGCACCCGCACCTGCATCCAATATATTCTCAGCAGTATCGACTGCTGATCCCGCCAAGTCTGCTAAGGTATCTCCGAAAGCGGCTTCGACAACGAAGGATCTTGATTGGAAAAGTGTTGCAACTAAAGTCAGAAGTAAAGGCGTATTGTAGAGTATCTATGTAGGTAACGACATTTTTAGAAATTTACGTCCGGAATTTACAAATGACTAATCCTTGTGTTGAATATCAAATGTTGTTCTTAAGGTGGTGGTTAGAGATGAGCATTTCGGCCCATCGGCCCGTTCCGGCACGCCCCGGCCCGACATCCATTGTATGGCGGCCTGTATCCGAGAAAGTTTCCAATTGCGGGTCGGAGCGGGCGGAAACGGGTCGGATTGACTCCAGAAAATTAGGTGAACTTACTAAATTAGCTAAATATTTACTAATTCAGGTTATTTTACAGCAAAATTTAACATTTCGTGGCATAATCTAGCGTTTCCATCATCCATTGAAGCCCTTGGAATAGTGTTGTTAGGAAAATCTTTCTTGAAAATTTTCTTTTAGCGTGCCGGGCCAAATTTTTTCAGCTTGCAGTGCTGCAGGCCGGATCCGAGCAAGATTTTGGAAAGGGACAAGCCGAAAAAATCCGGCCCGCGCTCATCTCTAGTGGTGGTATCCTTTTGTGCAGTGCTTTTGTGCTGATTTTTTGAAACGCTATAACTTTCGCAATTTTCGGAGTTGGAAAGAGCTTTATTACATAGTACGAACTAGCAAAATTAGCAAGAACCTTTTTGGTATGGAAGGGTAAATATAGACCAAACATTTTTGAACATCAAATTCTCGAAACTGCAGAAACGGGCAAAGCTTCTTTTGTTTCATGATATGAAGGACATGTGGGCCGGCCAAGGGACATTTTTTGTTTTGGCTCAACAGGGTCTTAATGCTCCAGAGAATCCTCCAAATGTGCGGCGACCCGAAATTTCGCTACTTTGCATTGAGCTTTCTCGCAACTGGAGGCGTTTTACTCAAACCAAGAAAATATCTCTCCGCAATAGTGCGAATTCTCGTCTTGCCAAAAATCACACGAAACCATTGGGCAGATTTTGAGAAATCGATGTTCAAAGCAAATAATCGTAATTCTGCGAAAATGTTTTTACGGCAAATCTCTAGCTTAAGGCAACGATCTCCAGATAAAATTCATAAAATGTGCAGTGACAGTGTGTATCGATTGAGTATAAATAAGCCTAAATTCTCCATATGATTTGGCAGTTTGAAAAAATATATTTCTTCGAAAATTACTACGATAAAATTACTGTAATCACCAATGCGGAGATAAATTCGAAAATTTGACAACACTTGCTTGGCAAAACTGCTCTATATGCTAATATGTTTCACAGTACTTATTTCAGTTCATCTACTAACGGCTTGTTACACCTTGCCTTGCTTAGTGAACATTACATAGTCCAAACAAGAATTGCATACTATAAAAATCTTACTTAGTACTAGTCTGAACATGACGTCCCTTCTACATACAGACTTGAGTCTAACCTGTTCGAAGAAGTATCTCAAATCGGCTTTAACAACAGAGTCATAACTTATTCTAACTTAGTCCTTGAAACGTGAAAAGAACCATAGCAAGCATTTTGCTTAGAATTAAAGGATCACTTAAGCAAACAATGGTTATGCTAACCAAATAATTCAACATAGCCTGAAAGCTTAACAAGCAAAACAAAAGAGGTTAAAAGATGCTCAGAGCGAAAAGTGACCATATTTGTGGTAAAAATTACTTATTACGAGTTCCTGTTAGCTGTACTGCAATGATTGAACAGCTGGATATTTGTACACCCAAAACTGGTATGATATAAGGACAATCAACTTAGTTTCCTGGTTGAAATATTTTGTTGGGAGCCTCAGCCCAGTGGTTTGACCCAAAAGAATTACAAAGGAAATGCTGTTGTAGAATATGAAAATATTCAGTAAAGTAATTTTGATTGCAATAAAGATTAAAGGTTCGTGTAAGAGTGTGTAATATGTCTGATAGATCCCTACTTATTCGCTAACCTATCTGAATGGACGACACAGCCTTAATTTACACGGATTTACTAAGTTTCAAAGATACAAAATTCAAAACAGAATTACAGTTCAAATAATCTTTCACAATGATAACAACAAAATTTTAAATGTTTCACAGAGGAATCATCGAAGCAAGCACCAAATTTAAACAAAGAACAAACCAGTTGAACAAACCCAGAGGTGTACCAGACAAACCCCCGATCCAATTAGGGGTTCACCCCAGAAGACAACAAGGCGGCAACGTAGAAGAATAGACGAGAAAACCGCCGCACGATAACGTCCCAAACTCAAGACTGAATGATTGCGCGCCCAATTTTTGAGAGAAGACAAATTAGCTATGTACGGCGTTGGACCGTACACAGCAGTAAAATTTAGATTGAGTTTTCATGAAGTTAGCACCCACTTTTGAATATTTTAGGGTAAAATCAAGGAAATATTCTACAGATTACCCCCTCTTTTGAAACGCGCGCCCTCGCCGCGGCCTCCAGGCACATAGGTTAGTATTAAAATTTGCGTTAGCCTACGTACCATAGCTACTAGTATAGATAAAATGCGTTTTAGAAAAATGGGAAAAATTGATAAAATGTTTCCTCGGTTCACTTTGGATACCGGAAATTACTCGACCCCATGTTTTATACATTTTTGGGTTTTGCCGAGACACGGGTAAAACTACGCCGGAACATACCGGGGGTACATTCAACATATAACGGACTTTGCCGACACATAAATACAAATACAAAGAAACTTGGGACAAGCCCTTCAGCCGCGACTAGAGCGCACATTACAAAACAGGACATAATCCAAAGATATAAATTTGTAATAATATGAAGTATAGAAATAATATAATCAAAAGCGAGTGCCAACAAAAGCGCTCGAAAAATTAAGAAAAGAAAGTTCAATTATAGAAATATAGAAATAAGTATAGAAAAGTTCACATATACGAAGTCTCACAGGGGGAAGGCAGCGAGACTCTAGGGGAGACTCAATTTCAAATGCTCCAGAGGAGCGAAATAAATCAGAAAGGAGAGTATTTCAAACTCAGAAGGGTGGTCTCTCCTGAGCACCTGCCTGCCCCTACATACAAAAATATAGTAGAATCTTTAATAAATGCCAGAAAATTATAAACACAAAATAATGGCATAGCTGCTCAAAATACTAGACATGGCAAAATAAGGCAGTATTAATGGCAGTATATGTAGAAAATTTTAAAGTAAAAGTAAACCCGTGACTATTTTTAGAAAGAAAAGCGAAACAAACACCATGTTAAGAGAAACAAAAGACCCGAAAAACATTAAGAAAAATGGAATAACATACAACACATATAGAACAGCCAAGCTGAGCTAGAGGGAACCACCCCACCCGAAAATGAGATCTCGGAAAAAATAGAAACAGGAAAATGAAATTTATGAATTAATTTAAGAGAATTTTACCCCCGGAGAAACAATGACCAAAGACCCCACCCAACCAAAGTTAACGCTAAATGTGTAGAGGACATAAAAATATAGACAGCGAAACAACAGTTAGTAAAAGAGGGGAAAGCGGGAGGGGGGGGCGGACGAGGTAGGGGGACATACAACCGGGTTCATAACAAACATCACAAAACTTGACTTAAACAGTTCACAATAACCGTAGATAACTCCAGGCTGCGGGAGAGAGTTCCAGTTCCAAGCACCTTGGGAAAAATCCCATACCACATCACCGGACCAAAACCTCCGGACCACTGGGCGGATGCCCCTCGGCATCGAGCGCCCGCTCAACCATGACCATCACCGCCAGCCTTCCAAACACCAAACCAGGCCCGTCCAAACACCAGATGTAACCATAGGGGCCGACCCGTATCACACATGGAGGAAACACAGTAACAATCAAACAAACAACCAGTACAACAGGGGAACACTCGCCGTCAAGAGGGACAGGGGGGGGAGGGAAGGGGGACAGTAAGTATATAACAGAACAAACAAACAAAAATGGAATAATATACGGCATGTATATATATGGGTAAGCATATAGGCATGTTGCCTAACAGTAACAAACAAAAATAATTGGGCAAAAGCCCGCAACACATATGTATGAGGCCCGATTAATTTAGAGAGTGTGGGCAGAGACCGACGTAACCGTTATCTTCTCTGTGGGGAAAACGCAGGCACCGCAGGAAACGCTAAATCAGAGAAAGCGGAAAATAATTCTCAAGAGTCAAAATTGCCGGTCCGCCGGGGCTGACCGTCCACCGTTACCTTCCCTGTGGGGAAAGCGCAGGCGACGGGCAGCCACGGACCCGCCGAGGTACGGCACGGTGTTAAGGATACCCCAGTACAATTGCCTATACGGTTAAAAATTAATATGATAAAATGCAAGAAAATACAAAATACCCACCCTTATGTAATGTAAGAATCAGAATTTCAAAATTCAAAGAGTGAATATCAATAGAAAGAATTTATTCGCTTATTCGAGTTACAATGGAAATCAAAGTTATTCAATTTGTAATAGAAATCAAATTTACTTAATTTATAAGAGATATCAAATTTAATCAGTTTTTATGAAAAGTCAGAAGAAATTTTATCATGGAGAACAAGAGAAAATTCAAGTTTATCACGAAAATGAATGGAAGAAATCAAGAAATGCACTAAAGAAACTAGAAGCAGTGCTGTACGAAAGTTAGTGTGAAAATTTATGCATGCAGGTGAAGACAAATTTAGAGATCATAGAACCACCACCCTTTATACCAATACGGGCCAACATGGACAAAAATATACCCACCCCGCATATAATTACTGACGAGCCAACACTTTTGCCTCCCGCACACGGCGTTCACACTCCCGGACGTTCAAATCATGAAAAAGGGTAGGGAAAAGTTCGCGGCGCACAATCATACAAATTTTGCCCATCCAGTTCTTTCCTGGTGGGTTGCGAAGTCGGAGATTTCGTTCTCGTGGAGTCACTTCTCTGAGAACAGAGGCGTCAATGCCGCAGCCCCAAAAGGTGTCTGTAGCCACAGCCTCGGCCAAGTAGGCAACACCAGTGCTGTGGAGCCAACGGCGAAATTCGGGCACTGATGCGGCTTTCGCACGAACCACGTCTAACATGATTAGAACGCGGATTAGATGGCCTCTGCCCTCTTTCGCGTGCCACAAAGCTCTTAAAGGTGAGCCTTTGGGACCCAATGGCCGACAAACTCCTCAGCCATGTACTTCGCCTGAAATGGACATCCTAAACTAGCTGTGTAGCGAGCCGCTTCAGGTAGCAAGAACCAGTCATCAAATTTGCGAAAATTGTAAAGTTGTTCAGCTGTTGCAAATTCGCGATTTCCCCATTTGATGTAAGGGATGACAGTTGAATTTGACTCGGGATCGGGCCGAACCGGCCACATGTTCGAAGCAATACAACCAGTTCCTTTGAAATAGAAAACCTGCTCAACAAAGTGATCGTTTTCCAGAGAATTCATAGGGTGAGTCCACAAGGTCTCAACCAGATTTTCAACAAAATTTTCCATATTTAGGGAAATACGCTCAATATGATCAATGAATTTGCAAGGTGGACTTTTTGCCATGAGATAGGCCGGGTAGATGTACAAATAAGGAAAAATTTGAGCCGAAGCTGCTGCTGTAGCTGCCCACAAATGAGGTCCGCGGCCCACTAGGCGAAAAGAGTCGAACTCAAGCACGTCGCCCCGAAAAAGAGGTGGAAAATCAATGTTAACAGTGCAAACTTGCAGATCAGAAGAATAATAGGGGGCACCATCCAAGGTGTTGTGCTGCGAAGTTTCAACAGAAATTTCGATATTAAACTAAGGAAAAACTTCTTTGAGCTGTGCCGAAAAGCTATCAAAAACAGTTTTAGAAACAGCAAAAGGCATGTTATCACAAGTAAAAGCTTGATACCAAAAATTATGAATTGCCACAAAATAAGGATTTAGGCTAGAACCGTCGATTTTGGAGCGAAGATCTGGGAGGTAGGCAATTTGCCAGTACGGTTCAGCATAGTTTCGAAAGGGGACGACGTGATCGTAGTGGTTGATCATGTAGTGGACCGCGGGCCAGAAAGAAAAGTCGACCTCCTGAGGACCCGTAAATTTGCGCGTACAGAAAGGCATGTCCGGATTAGCGCTAGTGTATTCTGGAGGGCAATTGCGCATCTGATGTAGCTCTTCAGGGATTTGAGAATAGCCGCGCGCACGAATAATTTGCACAACTTTGAAAGGCCCAGCTGGCGGGTCAGCGATGTATTCCGGTGGACAATCTGCCACAACCGTAGGAGTGACGTCAGGTTGCGGAGCAACCGGTGTCAAGTCAGCAGTGTTCAAAACCAATTTACTAGGATGTAAATAGTGAGAATTTGGCCAAACAATGTGCCGGTCTTCCGGTGGAGCTGGCGCATTCTCCATGGACAATGGAGTCACCTGGATTGGCAAACGCAACGAAGGCAGCTGCTGTCTAGGTTGAGCGACGCGCAAGGGCTGTTCGCGAACTGGAGGCTGAGCCGGCGGCTCAATCGGATCCGCGCGGCTAGAGGGTCCAGGTTGATCCCGTTCCCCCAGAATTTGTTCAGCAGGCATTGAGATAGAAACCTGACTGGAAGGCCCTGCCGAATTTGGGTCAGCCTCTGGTTGCAGGTTCCGAGTAGGCTCTTCCGACTGTTCGGGGTAGAGGACTTTGAACAAATTTGAGACATCCAAAACTTTAGTTTGCATGATAGCATGGACAAAAGCTAAAGCTTTCCAAGAGGGAGGGATCCCCAATTTGTCAGTAATAACTTGAATTTTAACCTCCAAATTCTGGAGGGCAGCGAGCTGAGCCGGAGAGCCGACATTAGGCAAACGCTGAAAGAAAAAGTCCTGGACAAGATGGCGAAGAGTTTCCTGAATGCCATAAATTTCCATAGAAAAGTCAAAAGCAGGAGCAGCACCCGTAGGGCCACCAGACTTAGTAGAAAGTAGGGGAAGGGGGGGTGCCCCTTCCGCTCGAGAGGGCGTACTCGGAGCCTGCAACGCTGGGTTGGGAAGGAGGGGAGGTCGGGGAGGTGGTACCAAGGAAGTCAAATATTGAACTAAATTTGGAGGAATCTGAGGGGTGGGGGAGGAAGCTGTGCGCGGGGAGGGAGTAAAGAAGGGATACGGGCAGCCAAATTTGGAATAGTTGCTGTAGGAACCGAAGGTCCCCGATCAAGAAGATAGCCAGTTTCGACTCCAGAGAAATTTAGAGCTGGCATGTTTTGCTGTGATCTGTGGAATAAAGATTCTTGGCTAGCCGCCCTGCTTGGTGCCGAAGTAGAGTAAACCGGCTGAGGCACAGAAACTTCAACGGTGGACGTGCACACCACAGTTTTTCTCAGTTTAGTGGTTTTCTGCTGCCGTGGAGGCGATTCCGAGCGCACCCAAGAGGGCACGGACGAGCTCTCAGAGGCCTGGGCCAAAGCCGAAGCCGCGCTAGCAGAACGAGATTGGCGAGGCATAGGTTGATAAGGCAGCTGTAAAAGAGAAGGAATACGAGCACGCTCCGGAGACGGCGCTGAGCCGTGCACAATAGCACCCGGCAGATCGTCCATTTGGATCACGAGGCCAGGGCGCGACGGACCAGAGCGAGTCCTCGAGCGCGAGGGTCGCCCCGAATCCGAAGGCCCGGAACCCGACACCAAAGGAGACCTTGCCTGGTTAGCCTCCTGTTCATCAATGACAAGACGGCGGGGAGTTGACGGGACGGATCGGAGAGGAGACCGCGAACGGAACTCATCATCCGACGACGCACCGCCCACCAAATTTGACTCGTCCGGAGCGTAATCGACCGGCAACTGATCCGGATCCTCCTGAGCCTCAACTGCCTGTTCGTCCTGCCGCGCCTGAAGAGCCGCAGCAGCGCGTTTCGCTGCCCCCGGAACCTTCTCCGGTTTTGAAGTTTGAGGCACTGGATTAACCCGGGTAGCCACACTGGTAAAAATTTCCTTATTCCTGGTGGCCACGTCCGGAATGCGAGGATTCAGCTCATTTGGCTTAGACAGGTCAGGTTTGACTGCAGCCATGACCGCTTTTGTGCAACTTCTGCCTGTGCGTGCCTCGTTTTTGAGGAAAACGTCGCTAGTCGTATTAAAAATTGGATCAGTAAAAATAGGCGTTTGAGTCAGAGGCAAGTTGTTAATGCCAGAAATAGCCTTGTCTTGGCCTCGTTGAGCATATGCGTAGGTCTAGCGAAGGATCGCGAGATCCTGCTCAGAAAGTTTGTGGTGTAAGGATAAAACGTGCACGCTCATATATGTGTCACGGATCAGAACTAGAGCATGATTCAGGACCTAGTCTCCTGTAGAGGAGTGAGAGAATTTTCAGTCAAACGAATGCGTTTGATTTCAGAAGAAGGGTACCTGAGGAGGTTTTCCTGGAACCACTTATAAGGGTGGTCGAATCTGCCTTGCAGGTCCGGAGGACCCGTGGGTTGGGGTTTTCCACCCCTGACGGGAGTAGTTTCCCACAGATGTTTGCCCTTCTTGTGAGAGACTCTGCGCTCTTGAATGTCACTGGGGGAGGACCGAGACTTCACATGATGGGTGAGATAATTTATGTCAACGATAGAATTTCGAAGGTCAATGCCCAAAGTAGAAGCCAAAAGCCGGACAGTATCCAAAGCCGAAAAAGAAAAAACTGGAAAAGGCGTATTGAACAAAAGCGGTTGCAAACCGTAACGAATTAGAGACCTGGAGGGGACATCAACATAAATTCGTGGGATGAGAAAAGCAAAAATTTGAAGATTTGGGGCATGTCGACAAACATTTGGGGCGTGATAGCAAAGCTGATCAATTTCAGAAGAAAACCGCGCAGGGTCTCTCGGAACAGCAAACATCAGGACTGAAAGGGTAGAGGGATTGGTGGGATCGGGAAAGAAACCTTGATGTTTGAAACAAGCAACTGTGAGAAATTTTGCAGCCGTAGCTTTCTGAAAAATGTTTTGGACCTCCTCATAGAGTTGCTGCAATTTTGTGATGACCGTGATCGTGCCCTCAGGGCACGGAGACGCGAGTGCCATAGCACATCTTTCCGCTTTTTGACTGAATCCTCCCAATTCCGAAGTTCCTGTGCCTCAGCCCAAGCAGGGATATCAAGGGGGTAAATTTTGGTCGCTGACAATTTGTCCTCAAGCGCAGCGCGTGACAAAGGCGCGTTCGCATTTGTAACGGGGTCGTCAGCGGATCTGTGGGCAGCCTCAGCAGCATTACGCAGAACTGGATCCTGAACCGGGCCAGACGAAGGTCCTTTATCTCCCCTGTGGGGGAAACGCGGGATCTCCGGCTGGTCAGGGGGAAACAGTTCCGGCAATCTCTGAATTAGACTGATACCCGCCTGATCCCATGAAGAGCAACCAGGGGTCGGGTTGACCCCTGAAGCATACTGGTCCGTGCTTTCAGAGGAAGTTTCCATGTAAATTTCAACCGTAGAAACTTCCTCTGCGGCTTCAGTTTTTGGGAAGGGGGACTGAAGCGGAGACTTTTGATGTTCGGCGGGGGGAGTTGGCTCATCAGTATTTCTAGAATCCCCACTCATGACCAAATTTTCAGAAAAACAGAAAAATTTTCACAAAACAAAATCAGTACAAAAACCCCCAACCGTTTACACAGTACAATGAACCAGACAAAAACAAACAATTATCGCAGGTGCAGCAGTGTAGGAATGGAGGCCCGTACTGGTGACATGCCAACAAGACAACCTTAAACATAAAAGAGAAATTTAATTAGACATCAAACAATTAGTACGTAGTAAATTATTGCGATAAAAATCTAATGAATCAATCAAGATTTTAAATATTCAATAAAATTCATAGAAACTAAATGTACGTCGCCTCACAAGCCTTGGGGGCGCAGGCATTGATTCAAGGAATCCCAGCGCCACCAAGACACATTTGAAAGAAAGGCTGGATGTGATGACCGAGGGTCACCCAATTGACGTGAATTTGAAGCACCAGACGATTGTGTAGTTCTTTCAGCAAAATTTATAGAAAATTCACCCCTATGGACCATATGTGGGGCTGGTTGCCCACAATATGGACAGTTGCCTGGACGAGTAAAACGCGAATCAAGTGGAATGGTAACATGTCCTGGTGGAGGTTGATGCAAAGTTACAATGTTTAAATTTGACGGAACTAATGGTATACGTATAGGAGGGGGCGGGCGTACCCCCACTGGCTGGACTCGAACCACTGAAGGTGGCGGTAAAGGCCTATTTACGTAATATGCAGGAAATCTTTCCGGTGGAGGCATGCTGCCATACACCGGTGAAAAGGGTGGAGAAAGATTTGAAGAATTTCGTGGAGGTGTAAAATGTAGAGCTGGAGAAAAATGCCGCGGGCGAATATTCATAGGGGGTGTGTGTTCCCTAGGAACTATAGGTCGAACAAAAAGAGCCCGCTGCAAAGGTGGTAAATTTTGTAAAAAAGACGAATTTTGAGGAGGAATAGCGTTAAAATTTATGGGAGAAGAAACTAGTGAAGAAGAAGAAGTGACTGCAATAATAGTAATTTCATCAGAATCATCAGATTGAATTGAGTGAGGCGACGTACTAGCCATGTTTATTTCATCAAAATAGAAAAGAAATCAGAAAAATTTTACCGACCCACCAGCTTGAAGATTGACGGAAAGTAGGTACCTGTTTGGTCCAAATTCGTAGAAATCCTAAACAAAGAAATTTTAAATTAGATTGAAACATTAGATAAGTTAAAATCAAATTATATAAACCGGATAACAAATACATGCATACATAAAGTGTCTATGAATTATTACAGAAAAATACAATTTATAGGTACGTAACGGTGAATAACAATTGCTTTATATCAAAACATATATACGTATAGTGTGCTCAGAATGTAGTGCCCCAAGCCGGACGTAAACATCGTTTTCGGGGTCCCAACGCCAGAAAGAAAAATCAGAAATAAGAGAATTTGCAAACATTTGAGAATTTGAAGACGTGTTAGGTAAAGTAGGACCCGTAAGAGTTTCGTTGAAAAAATTTGGTGGAGGAGCCATGAAAATATCTCCACGATGATACGTACGCAAGGCCGGTTGGCCACACATATCACAAAAACCTGGGCGGGGATAACGGGGAAATTCTGGAACTAACATATACCCATACGGAATTTGAAATAATGGAATTAAACAAGAATTCTGACACCCTCCCTGAACCATAGAGGAAGAAAGAGGATTTTGAGAAATATTTGAAGTCCGTGTAGTAGATGGACCTGGTAGATTACTAGTAGACACAGAAATAGGTAGGGAGGTATCCCAAGAAGGGGGTTCTCGGGAAACAGATGGTGGGTAGGGGCGGAGAGGGGGAGGGGGAGGAGGGGTGAATCTAGTAGACATTCGTGGAGGACGGGGTTGAAGGTGGCCATCAACCTCCGAAACCTCCCAATTTGAACTAGGAGAAGTAAGCATTTCTGGAATAGATTGATAGAAATGATTTTGAGGTGCAGAAGAAATAGTAACATTTGGAGAAAAAAGGTAAGAAGGTAATCTTGCAGGAGAATTTCGAGCTGCACGAGCATCACGCAAGAGTGTATCAATATCACCTGGATAATTAAATGTAGACTGGGTAGTAGTAATCGTTACAGTAGAACGCGAAATTGGAATTTCAGAATTTAAAGAATGACCTGGTAAAAATTCAGGAGAAGGGGGAGAATTTGTAATGGGGGAGCAATCATTAAAAGAGAATTCGAATTTTGCGTAGAACTTTGAGTTGAGCGAGTGGTAGGGGGGGGAGACTAAATTTGGATAACCAGGATGAGGGAGCACAGGTCGGGGGTGATAAAACCCCGACAAATTTCCCGAGAACCCAACACAATGACCCGTACGAGCAGGATTATCCGACATAGTTATTCACGAATACGAAGAAAATTTTAAGTACAAATAAAAGTTTTTACCCACCAAATCCAATTTACCGGGACAGTGATCCGAGTGACCAGGGCACAACAGACAAGAAGAATCTAATCAAAATAAATTAATATCAACAAGAAAACACAAAATCTTCATTTTAGTAGAACATACAGAGGCATATACGTACATATCAAACAGATGAATCTTCTTCCGGAGAGGGGTCTGCAGGGGGGGAAGGGGGAGAGAGAGGCGGCAAAACATTTATAGTGTCTTGGAATTTCTGTATTATTTGCTGTGAGGAAAATTGTTGAAACATAACTTCAGAAGGATCCCTTAAAAAGGGAGAAGCAACTTCATTTGTGATGTAAAGAGTAGCCGCACCTCTCTCCCTCAGCCACGTGGGGGGAATAAGAAAGCAAGGTAATAGGAAAAAGCCAAATTGGGCTGATGAACCAATAAGTTTAAGCCATTCATCTTTAGTAAAAGTTTCAAGTGAGAAAATCATAAGTGCGATATTTTTAAAATATAAACTACGAGGTCTATGCCAGCCTCCTCGAACCGGAAGACCAGAATGTAAGCCAAGATCTAAATTCAAAACCGGAGGAAATTGTGTACCGGGTGAAGCGACCCGTCCCCGTAGAGAAACAAATAAGGGGTCATCTACATGCGAAAAATTATACGTACACGGACGAGGGTCAAACACAGAATCTGAAGCACTTGAAGTAGAAGCTGCCATTATTTTATAAAAATAGAAGTAAATTTGTAGAGAGAAAAGGAATTACTAACCTCAAAGAATTTTTAAGCCAAAAGGCAAGCTAGAAAATAGAAAGCAAGAGTAGCAGCCCAAATTTTCCACGAACACAGATTCCTGAAATACAAATATAATACATAGAATACACATAGAAACATAAAATATATATATACCTGTACTACCTAATGAGGAACCATCGGTAAGGGACGAAAACAGCGACCAGTGGACTGGGTAGCGATGGTATGAAGATGAGCCTGCCGAACATAGAGCGGGTCGACTCGCTGAAATTTTAGATCGCTGATATCAGTGTCATTGATGCGGCCTGGTGGGATGAGTGCAGGTTGTGAGACAGAAATGGGTCGTGCCCCGCGATCAAAAAGGTCTTGGGGAGGATCAAAAATAGCTGGAATGGGATAGAGTCCAAAAAGTGCGGCCACTTTTTGCATACGAGCACGTTGTTTTGCAATAGAAAGAGAATTTGGAACCGGTGTGGGGGCTGTAAAAATTCTGGATCATCAACTGCTACACCAAATAGTGATTGAGATTCACGTACATAGGGGGCGCCCCCTTTCTGGACTCTAAACAAAGGTGTAGGAGGGAAGGGCATCGTGTCCCAGGTGGGATCATTTTTACTGAATTTTATGGTCCACCATTGACTTTTGGGTATCAATATCTGGGAGATCCACAGGTACAAAAGGGGACAAAGCTAGAGAAAACTCGTCAAAGACCAAGCGAGAACTAGTAGATTGACGAGACATGATTGCTGAAATAAGAAAAATAAGAAAGATAAACCTACCGAAAGAAACTAGATCACAGGCTCCAGAAATCAAAGCAAGCGAGCCAAAACGGAGATCAAAATCCTAAACAAAATATAATACATAAATATCATACAATATGTGTGCAGGATAGGCTACTCTTGTTCGGAATCCTCTGGTGGAGGGTTTTTATAGAAACCTTTAAAATGTTTGGCAATATTTCGGTGGTGATATTCCATAACAAATTCTTGATCAACAGGTTGAAATTTTGCCTTTCGAACGTCAGTCCATCTAACTAAACCAGGCGGGTGAGGAAGGTTAGGTTCTGCTACGGTAATAGGTCGAGCACCTAAATCGCGAAGGTCTTGAGGGGGGTCAAAAGTAGCAGGTGTAAGAAAATATCCAAATAAAGCAGCGAATTTTTGTATACGTGCAGACTCTTTAGCTGCCGTAATAGTTTCCGGGACTGGTGCTGGAGGGGGAGGGTCTTCAGAATCATTGACAGCTACATTGAATAAAGATTTAGAGTCACGAATACAAGGGACACCTCCCCTTGCGGTGCGAAACCCAGGTGTGGGTGGAAAAGGCATAGTATCCCAAGAAGGGTCGTCTTTACTAAGTCGTATAGTCCACCAGGTTTTCTTGTCCATTTGGCGCTCGTCCTCCGGTAGATCTGCTGGGGCAGGTATGACCTGGGGGATAGGAAACGGGTGCAGGGGGCATTAGGCATAAGGCATTAGGACTAGAAATAGAAAAAATTTTACAATAAATTAAACCTACCGACACTGTGAATCCAAGTCCAGTGGCAGAACAGGTAGCAAATTTCAAAACAGAATCAAGCGCTTACTTTAATAAGAAAATTACATATCATAATAATATATATACAAAACAATGAGATTAAATAGAAAGGAATAAAAGGTAAATGGTAAAAGTTGTAAATATAAAATGTGTAAAGGGTTAAAAGAAATGGTAAAAATAAAATTAGTGAATTGTTAAAATAATAGGCAACAGTACTGGGTAATACAAATATGTTCTAAGGGTGTTTTTACCCTTTATTGTAAAAATGAGATCAATAATTTAGAATTTGTAAAATTTATTCTAATAAGATTCAAAAACTTTTTAAAGAAAAGAAAGAGAATCATATTGAAAGGTTTTTATAAATAAGATTTTACAAAATTAATGGGCCCCGACAGAAAATTATACCTGAAAAGGTTTCAACCGGTTTACATGAATCAATTCTGGGGTAGCGTCAACACGATTCAGGGACAAAATCTCTACATTGGTGGGAGAAACAACTTTTACAACCCGAAAAGGACCTTCAAACATAGGGAGGTATTTTCTACTGGCACCTTTTGGGATATTTGCCTCGGAAACATCTTTCCAAACCAACATTTCTTCTTTATATTCAATAATTTTCGTTTTTGCGTCATACGTACTTTTGCGTTTTTCAAGAATTTCACGGGTATATTCTTTCAAAACTTGTCGAGAATATTGTAGTTTTTCACGTAAATCTTGTACGTATGACGGTGTAAAATTTTGAGTAAGAGGATCGGTTTGAGTGAGAAAATTTTGGGAGTACAGCCTGGGATCCCGTCCGAATAAAAGATAATAAGGCGATTCTCCGGTGGAGGTATGAGGGGTTGAACGGTAAACGAACAAAACCCATGGGATTAATTCGTCCCATTGTCTAGCAAAGCCTAGAAGAGCTTTTCGTAGTAAACTTTTTAAGGTACCGTTTAAACGTTCGCATGCCCCGTTAGTCTGGGGGTGGTAGGCGGTCGTTCGTACTTTTTTGGTTCCCATAAGTTTACACAATTCTTCCATGAGAGATGAGCAAAAAGGGGCACCCCGATCAGTGAGAATTTCTCTAGGGGCCCCGTGAACTGCAAAAATATTTTCAGCAAAATTTTTGGCAACAGTATGAGTTTGTTCATTTTGCATAGGAAAGGCCCACCCCCAACGAGTTAGAAAATCAACAACGACCAAAACTTTGGAATTTCCTGAAGGGGTAGTAGGGGCATGCATAACATCCATTGAAAGTCGCTCAAAAGGAGCCTCCACCGGTGTGAAGAAACGCATCCAAGCCTGTGGTTTTTTAGGCCCGGGATTACAGGCTGCACACACTTGACAAGCATCAATAAATTTATTTACATCTTGTGTTAAAGTTTCCCAGAAATATTTGTTGGCAATCATGCCCTGAGTTCGGTCCCTTTGTGACAACCTCCAAATAGAGTATTATGGCATTCGTCAAATACGTATTTTCGGCAATCTTTAGGTACCACAATTAATTTAAGCGCATCACGACGTCTAAATTTTAATTTCCGGCGTAATATATCATTTTCGACATAGAAATCAGAAGAAGTTTTACGTATATTATAAGCTTCAACGGGTTCTGAGGAAGAACTTTGTTTTGGAGAAAATTCATCATATTTGCTGTAAAAGGATCAGATTATAAAGCTTGTTTCCAAATTTCAATACCGTTTCGGATTCGGATGCCAGTGGGTTCTCCGGCCCTTCGTATTCCTCCTCTATATTCGTAATTGCAAATAGAAATTCAGGAATTTTAGGGTGGTCAGCAAAAGAGCCGGCCACTAGAGGAGGGTTACGAGATAAGGCGTCCGGAGCCCCGTTTGTGATGCCAGGGCGCTGAATCACACGGAATCGGAAGGATCGCAAAAATGACCGCCAACGGGCAATGCGGCCCAAAGCTGTTTTAGGGACCACTTGGTCACCCAACATATATTCTAGGGCTTTGTGGTCAGTAATTACGTCAAATTCATAGAGAATCAAATAGTGTTGAAAATAAGAGATACCGAAAAATATGGCCAGCGCCTCCAATTCGGTGACGTGGTAATTCTTTTCAGCGGTATTCAGCGCCCTGGCGGCATATGCAACCGGATGAAATTTACCTTGATCATCCGTTTGTTGGAGCACGGCTGCAATGCCCTGAAAGCTGGCATCCGTGGCTAGGGTGAACCGTTTAGAAAAATCAGGATATACTAGCACCGTTGCAGTAATAAGTTTTTCTTTTAAAGTCTCAAATGCCAGTTAACACGCACTACTCCAGACAAATTCAGCGTCCTTTTTAAGTAGAGAATTCAAAGGGTGGGCAATTTTAGAAAACTTTGGAACAAAACGTCTATAATAACCTGCAAGACCAAGGAAACTTTGGATATCCTTGACATTCTGAGGGACAGGAAAATCTTTGACGACCCGAATTTTTTCCGGATCGGTGGAAATCCCAGACGCCGAGAGTACGTGTCCAAGGAAAGGCATTTGAGATTTTGCAAATTCACATTTGGAAAGTTTGAAGATGACGCGCTCTCTTGAACAACGTAAAAAGACCTCTAAACGTTTGTCTAAATGATCAATTTCGGTAGAACCAGTAATTAGAACGTCGTCAATATAAACTGTAAAGCCTTCCATTATTCGGTCTATGATGCGCTGGAAGGTTGAGGGTGCATTGCAAAGGCCAAAAGGCATGACTTTGAATTCATACAGCCCTGAGTGGGTTATGAAAGCAGTTTTTTCACAGTCGGGGGGATAAATTGGAATTTGATGAAAACCCGAAGCCAAATCTAATTTGGAAAAAATTGAATGACCCAAAATTGATTCAAATAACCCATGAATGTAGGGAATAGGGTAACAATCTTTTTTAGTAATAGCGTTTAATTTCCGGTAATCTACACAAAGACGCCAATCGCCGTCCTTTTTCGCAACTAAGATAATTGGGGAGGCCCAGGGGCTTCTAGAGGGCTGTATGAGTCCTTGTTCGAGCCATGCTGCCAATTTGGCATCAATAATTTGTTTTTGAGCAGGGTTGACTTTATAGGCCCGTGCTTTTATTGGGCGTTTTCGCGGCTCAATTTCAATATAATGGTAATCTATATCTGTTTTTCCACAACCTCCAGCTGCATCCCAGATATCCGGAAAATTTAGAATCATGAGACGCAGACGGCGCCGATTTCGACGAGTTAAACAACAATCTAAAAATTGAATTTTCTGGTTCAAGAGGGCGCGTTTTTCGGCGTCCGCAAACGCTGGTGAATCGACTAATTCAACAAGTTTCTGTTGCGTGGCATTCCCATTTGGGGGATCCACCGTCGCGGACTCCGAATCAGTCGGGATGTGCTTTGCGAGAAGTTGCTCTCTGTTTAAATACGTATATCCGGCTTCACCTGGATGAAAAGATCTAGAAAATTTTACCGGTACCCAAGATCCTTGAGCGGGAGATTCTAGTTCTTCTGTTGCCAGGTCCTCGGGGAGGGCAGGTGGAATATCACTCCTCCCAGTTTGGCTTCCCTGTGGGGATACCGCACCAGGAGGTCCGTCAAGAGGGCCGCCTAGACCAGGGTCCAGGCAGTCCTCGCTGACAGCAGGTTCCACCTGACCTCGGCAGGGCAACTCGACCCAGTATTGCACCATGTCAGAAAAACCCACATATATTAGGGGTAAGGGGCGTTTTAAGTTTTCTGGCAAAGGAGACAATTGATCAGAAGGGATTAAACATGGAGTTAAATGTCCAATTTCAGGTGATGAGGGGGTGGCTACCCCCTCTTTCGAAAATTTTGGTGGCTCAGGGGGAGCAGCTAAAGCTTTTGCTAGACTCGTGTTCTCTTTAATGACCTCAAGGTGTTCTTCTTCTAGGGGGTGGCCTACCCCCTCTTTCGAAAAAATGTCTGAGTCCATGCCTTCTTCAGTGAAGAACAATTTCAATATCATCTTGCAGTGATTGTTTCAAATATGGGTCGAAAGGCGATCCCTCACGAAAAGGAGGCATGCCCATGCATGTGTCGACTGCGTAAATCAGATCCCGTGAAAATT
The DNA here is from genome assembly GCA_030248195.1 of Trissonchulus latispiculum. Lineage (NCBI taxonomy): Eukaryota > Metazoa > Nematoda > Enoplea > Enoplida > Ironidae > Trissonchulus > Trissonchulus latispiculum. The sequence continues at coordinate 26,678 of JASAND010014365.1, forward strand.
CTTCCAAATGAACTTGTGCCGGTGTAAAAATAGAGTTTGCCCCCGGACAAGGTGTTTGGGCCGAGTAATCCTGCACACGAACGACTGAACCAATGACAGTCGACCGAGGAACCTGGACAGATGTTGAGGTTGGATTGACTATCAAAAATTCGAAAAAATTTTCTAAAATTTGAACCACTCCCGCATAAGGTAAAATTTTGTGATCAGCCATAAGAGACTCCACAGGGTTGAAAAAACACAAGGGACCCCGGACAGTGGAGGAGATACGAGCGGGGGCCCATACCTCCGAGGACATCAACGGCCATGACTGCGGGTGCTTCGTCGCACCAATTTGCCAAAAATTCAGACCGAATTTCGGTAGAAGAAAGTAAAGGTTGGCGGAAGCCTTGCATATTGACTTCGTTTGTAGAAAACAGTAAATCCCAATGAAAAGTTTTCATAAAATCTGTACCGATTAGCATATCCCGATTAAATTGTGGGGCCATGTGAAAAGACCAGCCGAATTCTTTACAACCAATAGAAAAAATAACAAAAACTTTTGCAGAAATTTCGAGGGGAGCATTGCTAGAAGTTACTGCCGTAATTGGATCCGGACGATCAAACCGAATGTCAGCCCCACCCGCCAAAATTCTTTGCACTGTCCGGGGACTGATGATAGAAATTGATACCCCAGAATCAATAATTGCCAAAATTTTTGTTGTACCAGACATGGCTACTAAAGCTGGCATATTATCAGCGGCGGCTAGGACCTGTTCGGATTCCAGGTAAGAGGGACCCCCAGGAGTTACTGCAATTGACGTCAAATGGCCCAGCAGAGGTTTTTCCTCTTGCTGAACTAGCGTTGATGTAGAAGTTTCCTCCGTTTCTGTGGCCACCGAGGCCGTCTGGGCCCGGCGCTCAGCTGAGGGAGTGGGAGGTGCCCCTCCCAAAACCGGAGAAAACCCCGCTGTCCAAGAAGGGGAGGGGTGCTCTTCAAGAAACATAATAGAATCAAATTCTGGGTGATCAGGACAGGTACGTGTTAAAAGAAAAGCCATGTCCCGAATTTGTTGGGAAAGGACATCATAGTATTGTTGCATAAAATCAAAAGTTTCCTGTTGCTTGGACCGTAAGTTATTAAAATTATGAACCATTTTAGAAAAAACATTGCACATCTGTTCTTGGGACATGGTTAAATCTAAATGTTGTGAATCTAAAGTATTTACTGTTTCTGAGGTGGACGGGGTAATGGGGGCAGGTTCCTCCCCTTTTGAGGCCTTGCTGAGCGCACGAGCGGAGACCACTGAAATATTAAATTGCTCAAACATTTGATTTGCCTGTTGTAAAGTCATGCCTTGTGACGGTAGTGGGGGCTTCCCATCCGAGGAAGGTGTAGGATTTCCCACAACTCCCGAATCCGAAGCACGCACAAAAGTTTGAGACAAATTGGGCACTCCAGCATTCTGTAGAGAAACAGTGCGCTGAAATGGCGCCGGAGTGGGCGTCACAGAGGTCGCCGCCGCCGCTGATTGGGGATTTTGCCCCTGAATGTACGTAGTTTGAACCCCCGAATTTTGTACAGGTTGAAAATTTTGAAGGGGGACAGAAGATTGAACTGGGGGGGATTTTGAGGTGGGGGTACGTATTGAGACAGTAAAGGGGCAGGGTTATAATTTGTAGGATAATACTGTTGTTGATATGTTGAGGGCCCCGGATATTGAGAAGGGTAGGCATTTTGTGAATACATGACATGATCAACCCTTTCTGGGGGTGGGCGATTTCTGTAATCAGGAGGGGCTTTCGAGGGATAGCGTTCCCAGCATTTTTCGGATGGATGGCCCTTTTTACAATACCGCCAAGGGGCAGAAAATTTTTTCCGTTTTTCCTCCTCCCATTTACTTAAGGCTTCTTGAAGGTGTTGCTCAAACCAGTACTTCATTTCCCGAAAACCTAGGCGAGAAGCCGCGACTTCAAGATTGGACTGTGAGGGAGTGTAAGTAGTTTTTGAGGACTGGGTTTTTTTGTCGGTGCCCCCCTCTTCGACATAGTAAATCGGCAGATCATACGAGAGGGTATCAACCTCCATGGGGCGGGCCTCCCTAGATTCTAAGCGATCAATGATGCGACGGACGTCCTGCATAGTGGGGCGTTGATGTAAATAAAAAGTAGCCAAAGCAGAAGCAAATTTGTCGTGCACCCCCGCAAAAAGTTGCTGAACGCATTCTTGTTCGCGCTCTTCTTGTGTGTCCCACAGGTCGAAGGCCATCGCTTGCAATTCTGAGATATAATGTCGAACGGACTCGTTGTGAAGTTGCTTTCGGTGTGCAAAAGCCGAGAGCCGCTCCCGCAGTGAAAGTTGCGGTTTTGGAAATTGCGATTTGATCAGTTCTAGAAATCCTGAATAGGACTCCACGATTCTGATCTATATGTTCTTCGTGGCGTTTCATGACTAAGAGTAGATGATTGGCCTTTTCTTGCCACGGCTGTTAAATTTTGGGTCGCGACGTTTCGCCCATCTTTACCTATGGGCGTCTCCCTGGGTCTCCCCGCGTCCCCTGGGTAGTATAGTGGTAATGTTACACAGGAGTGGCGCGTACGGTCACGGATCAAATCCCGGACCACCTCTTATCCCAACAGCCCTCTTAAGGGCTACCAGCCTGAAGACGCCCATAGGTAAAGATGGGCGAAACGTCGCGACCCAAAATTTAACAGCCGTGGCAAGAAAAGGCCAATCATCTACTCTTAGTCAGGACTCCACGACCTGTAGGCCACAGCGAGATGCGAAAATTTGGGCTTTTCCCGTTAATTTATTCCAAAGGAGGCGCCCCCACTGCTCCTGAGGAACTGCATGAACTGCCACTGCCGACTCAAATTGGGGTAACCGGTCCTCGAAATATGCGTATTTTGTGCCGTACCGGGGAACATCCCGTAAAACTTCTAAATAATACCGAAAAAGACTCGTGTCAAATTTTGGGACCGAAATGTCGGTAGCTTCCATAGTAGTAGGGGTTGGATGTCGAGGGCTTTTTGGAATTCCCGGTTTTTTCCCCACATTATTGACTGAATAATTTAAGTGGGTACCCACAGATGAGGGAGACTCCTAAAATTTTGAGGGAGGAGGTGAATTTGAATTTTGTTGGGAAGGTGGAGGGGGAGATGGTGACTGTTCGCAAGCCTGACGCGGCTGGGCAGGCGCCGAAGGAGGCCCCGCGACAAAATCTTGCTGTACTGAGGGCGAACCTCCCGAAGAAGGGGCGCCCCCAGCAGGAGCCAACGCTACACCTTTACCTTCCCCCGGGGAAAGCGCGGGTGTGCGCTGCTCTTGCTGCCGCGGAACTTCAGCCGGCCCCGCAAGGCGATTTTCTGAGACATAGTCAGCCGCACAAGCATGCGAGGCCACCATCTCCGCCATATAATAGGGGTTATTAGGGACCTGCTGTGGTAAAAGTGGAGGGACTTGTAATGGGGGCAAATTTTGTTCGGGCCCCTCCCACAAGTGATTATTATCCAGTTCCCGAATTACTGGATTTTCGAAAACTTGTTGCTCCAGACGATCATAATTGAAATTTGCTGGAGTACGTATGAAATATTGGCCCTCGGAATGCTGTGAAGTTGGGGGCTGATAGCGTGATTGGGGCAGTTGTTGTTGCATATGGGGTTCCGGGGCTGCAATTTGGATTCCCTCATATAAATGTTGACCGTAGGACCCCGGATGGACAGGATAATAACGTGGGTCCCCTTGATTCAAAAAATTTTGATTGGCCAATTTTTCTGGGGAGGCCAATGGTGGATTTTGAGATGCAGGAGTGGGGACTTGCAAAGGTGGAGAGGGAGGGGGTTGAGTATGATACAAAAGTGGGGCAGAGGGGCCCCCATGACAAATTTGGTTTTTTGAATTTGAACGTGAGAAGGGACAATCTGTTGATTTGGTAACAAATTCCATGCTGATCCCGGGGAAAGGTGATCCCGCCAGTATGAGAAGGCCGGGGCATTTGGGTAGTTAACCCGTTTACGTACGTATTTTGGGAATTTTGAAAATTTTGCGAATTTTGAAAATTTTGAAAATTTTCCCCAGAATGGACGGGCTGGGGTAGATACGTAGAAAAGGGGGGTATGGGGTCCCCTCCAGTTCGGACCATGACCACTGAATTTTGACTATAAGCAGAATCATACACAGACCCTGCTTCGGAATCACCCGAATTAAGGGGGGGTTGATGGGCGGTTGGAGGGTTGGCTAGGCGTAGCCTGAATTTGGGTAGATTGAAAAGCCCCATGGTTTTGGGGGGCGCCCCCCCCCCACCTGCCTGTTCAGAAAGAAAACCCACACCACTTCGAATGTTAGTAGAATTTTGGGGTATTCTTGGTTGGTTCTTACAATCTTGACCGTTGGCTTGGCCAGAACCTCCAGGGTGGCATGTACACGGAACTTTTTCTCTGGTTCACACAGGCCGGTCCAGACGACTTGTTCAAGGATCGCTTCACACGAGAGCCCTTGGACCTGGAAGACCTTCAGGATTTCAAGCATCTCGTGACCAAACGCATTCGCATTGTCGCGAAACGATATAAGGATGGTCTTTCGGCCCCTCCGTTCCATCGTGAGGGCCCTCCGGACCGCCTACTCTACCATCAAGTCGACATGCCAGTCAATCGAAGCGGTGCCCACATGGCTGGTTTGGAACCTCCAGACCGACGAAATGACATTTTCTTTCCAGCCATGGCTCTTCTCCATTGGAATCCACTCGAAGGAATGCCTACGCGAAGGCCTGATCCACGAGCCATCGTTTTCAGAGAGATGTGAGTTTGCCGGCATGTCGCCAACCAAAATTGACTTCGAACCTGCTACCTTGGTTTCCTCCATGGATCCATGACTGTTCATCTTATCTGATGCCTGGAATCACTCCGTACAATTTGGATATTCCATAAACATTGTCAAATCTCCATTCCATCATTGTGACTCTTTTTCCTGAAATATGAAAACATCATAATCGTGACTTTACTACAGAATGTGACTGTTTTATCACTAATCGTGTTTATTTTTATCCTATATCTTGTCGTATATTAGTTAGTTTTGTACTAGTTTCGTTCGAACCTAACTCCTGTATGTTTGTTATTTTCGTTAGTGTATTTGACTTTATTTTTTTTCTAATTATTACTTTACATTAGTCCCCTTAGTGAGTTCTTATACTAACCTGTTATTGTTACTAATGTTAACCTTTGCCGGGTAAACCCCATTGTTATTTTGTTACTTACGTTCTTAGTCATGTATAGCCTTATATTTTTGTGCCTTATGTATCTTATGCAGCTTAATTCTAATAAGGGTATTTTGTCTATCTGGTTTAATTTTTGCTCAACTGCTTATTCTGCCATGTACAGTTCTATATATCTACCATCTTGTCATAATAGTACTTATAGTATGCTTTATTCAGAGCTTTACGCTGTATATAATTGTGATTGTGGTTTGCATACTTCTGCAGCCAATTTGGCAACTGTCCTAGTCTATGGTCTATGCCACTATCTAGCTCATTCATGGCTACTGCAAATTACTATGGAAATACTTATGGGTTTTGGGTTTTTCTTTTTCTCCCTTTAGGATACCTACCTTACGGTAATGTGGTTCTAAATTTTAAGTTACTTTCTTGGTACTTCTATCTTCTTATCCTTATTAGTTCCTATTATTATTATTATACTTAATAACCACATCCGTACGAATTCTATTCCTATGGAGAGACCTCCATCTCTCCTCTCCCATGAGTTCTACCGGAAGTATTACCATACTTTCTTCTTGCTCTTAGCAGTACGCTATTATATTCGATACTTTAATTTTACCAGTATCTTCACTTGTTGTTATTTTTTCCATATATATCTAGTTTTCTATGTTGTATTTGTTTCTTGCATTCCATTTGATATGTAGTCTGACGACTTGTATTTCTTTGTATTTCAATATAATTACTTTGCCAGTTATACACTGCTATATTTGTATTGTTTTGTTGTGACGTACCTCAGGATAATGCCCTCGCAGGAGCTCGTCCCGTGAGCCCTGGGGAAATGTAGGGAATATACATATCCCCTTACAAATATCCATGTTATGTGTGTACGCTCAATGCAGCCTTTTCGCCTAGCTAGTCACTGGCTTGACGCCACGTGTTAGACTAGTTAGTCGGGGAAAGGTTGGGTGTGTTGGGCGTCCCCACTATTGGGTATTTCCTATTGGGAGGGTAGGTGTTTACTTCCTATTGGTTGGGGGGGATTCCTAAGCCCCGCCCACCTGGGGGGTCTCACTAAAATTCCCCACAACACGTTGGTTGTTACTTTTCTGCCTTGCTGAATAGTCGGGTCTCCCCAACTATTCTCTGCGCTCCCCCCGCTTGCAACCCACTCCGCTCCTGCAGGTACGTTGGCCAGCGGGCCGTATTTACTGTGTGTAATTACTGTACGTCTGTGTTAGCTTAGTGTGCCGGCCTTGCGCCTATATATATTATTCTATAGTAAATATTCTTTGTATTTGTTCCATCTAGGGGCTAACTAGGATTAGTCTAGGTAGCATACGTAGTAATTTATAGATTTACTATCTATTGGCGAGGCTTCCCCAGGACTGGCTCTCCCAAAGCGGGGGTTTTTTTCTTGTGGGGGGGACCTAGTAGGGGTTGCCTGTTTTCGCCCCTACGGGCTCCGGGAAAGCTGGGGGCAAAAAAAGAACAGAAAGGGGGGGGGGGGGGGGGGGGGGGGGAAAAGAAAAAAGAAGCAAATTTTAAAGTAAATAAGTATATATTGATGCGTCGGAATCACCCACTTCAATTACACAAGCAAAACGTCTACGCAGAAACCACTTCAGTGGAATCACCGCGGACCGTGCCTTAAGACTCCGAAATTCCGCAACTGCTTAAGGTGGTAGTACCACTACCGGGGTGGACTTTGAACAGATGCTGCGAACTATAAACTTAATCAATCGGCTTGAAATTTGGCAAATTTGTTCTTTATCATGTTTTGCATCAGATGAGCTGATCTACGACGCTGCGGGGACTGGTTTGCTGTCTTACACAATAGCAAATGTATTAAAAGCTTTAAATTTAAATATCTCCTTCAATCCTTTATGAAATCATTTGACATTTTCAGTATATGGTTAGTTTACCTATACGCTCAGGCCGTTTTTTTTTTTTTTCCAAAAAGGGGGGTGCCGTTTTTTAGCGTGTTTTGAAAATTTGTAAATTTTATATCTTGCTTAATATTGCGTTTTTCCAAAAACCAAGAAAACGGCCTGAGCGTATGCTGATGCAAAACATATTTGAAAAATTTGGTCCATTTTGACTAAAGGATTGACGAGACAATCAAAAACAAAAATCCTGTAATTTTTCATTGTTTGCTTTGGTTTTCGAAATTTCCATTGCTTTCAAGCAGCTGCAAAGTGCTTTCTATTAAATAATGCACATAAATAACGCTAGAGGAACCGTTAAAACCCAATAGATTTAATTTTCGGATATACTGTTTTTACTTTACATTATGTGTGCAAACGGTCAACGTAATTCAGCTATATCAGCTATATATCAGCTATTCTGCTTCAACCGCTTGTAACTTTTGATAGAAACCACGTACTCAAAAGATATGCACATCATTTTAAAGCTTTTTTGCGGTCTTTCACGTAGTTCAGTACAATTTAGTATACGAAACTTAAATAAAATTTTGACTATTTGCGCATGCGCAAAGCCACAACGGTAGCTAGCCAATTATGCATTCTCTGACACCAAGATTTTGCGCAAAGATAGTTTGCCAACCAGTTTTGCTTTATCCAATGTTCTGTCAAGATTGCTTCATCCATGGAAAAATTACGTAGAAAATCCCGGTAGTGGGACTACCACCTTAAAACAGAACAATATTGAGATCGTCTGCTTACAAAATCCTTTTTGACTGAAAAGTACCAACCTGTATTTCCTGGATGTACTTGTTACCGTATGGACAGACATACCCATGGAGGTGGACTTTTGTTTTTGATTGATCAAAAACACCAGTCATATGGTACATCAGGAAGCTGTCAGTGGTCAAGAGATCCAAGTCGTGGAAATTTCGCCCCACTCCAACTCTGCCACGACACATTCCGCTCGGAGACCTGTCGGAGGAAGCGGCCGTCGTAAAGGTCCATTCTCGTTGCCAGTCGCTGCCAAGAAATCGATAACCCTCCGTAAACGTGCATTATCCCTTTACCTTTTTTAAGTTCTTTTTAACTTTGCTTTGCCTAAACGTTAACTTTTCCAAGCAACCATCTCCGAGCTGGAGACTTATTACTTCGAGGTATGACGCAATTTTTTAATATATCATTTTTAGGATCATAATAAGCCTGCTGGCCAAAAATGAGCCAATTCCCAGACCCAGTTTTCAGATTGGCTCTTCAAAGTTCGAAAAATCGCCGACTTTGGGCCAAAACAGCGATTAATTCAAGTTTGGGTCGCCATAGCAGACTAATGGGAAAAGATAATGAGCTAATATTTTCAGCTTGCTTGCTTGCTTGCTTATCTGGAGGCCTGACCAGGATCCTCCGCCGCTCCAGTGACTGAATTCGTCATGATTGTCCATTGAGATCTATCTAAAGCAAGGTCCATCAGTATCTGTTTCCAGTCAGTTGACCAGGATCTGTAGATACGGTGGAGGGCTAGGGATGTAAGGTCTTTGAGAACCGTCCGTTGCCACGTCATCCGCACACCACCAGGAGGACGTTTCCAGTGGGCGAGGGGAGACGCCATTAGAGACCTTTTTGCTGGGAAGCAGTCAGGTCTTCGGAGGATATGACCGAGGTGCCGTAGGCGGCGCACCTTAATTTCAACGGAGCAAAGCTGTGCTGGCTGGATGCGGGCTATCACTTCACGGTTAGTGATTCTGTCGCGATAGGAGATATTCAGCATTCTCCGCCAACAGCGAAATTCGAAGGCCTGCAAGCGGTCCAGGTCGTTCACTTTCACAGGCCAGGTTTCGCAGGCATACAACAGGACGGGGCGGACTGCAGCAAGGTAAACTTTTACCTTTGTACCCATACTAACTCTGTTATCGTTCCAGAGGCAGCCGGACAGCGCTGAGAATGCGTTTTCGGCTTTGGCGATCCTTGACCTGATTTCATGGGTTGGGTTGCCATCGGCTCTGACGAAACTACCGAGGTAGCAGAATTCGTCGACTGTTTCTAGCGACTGACCTCGCAATAGAATTGGGGCTGTATCTGCAGAAGGGGACCGAATTATCTTTGTCTTTTCGGCGCTGATTAGAAGGCCAACGCTGGAAGCGAAATAGTCAAGCCTTTCCATCATCAGATTAAGGTCTGCAGCTGACTCGGCAACTATTGCAACTATAGCAATATTTTCAGCACATAAACTAGGCACCATAGACAGTGTTTTAGATCAATTTCAGCAAAATCTGAGGAATTTTATTTTGTACTATTTTTCAACACCCAAAATGCAACCGAAAAATATTGGCGATGACAACCCCTTTATCCGACTGTAATCAAACTTTCCGTTAGTACTTTAGCTGCGCAAGCAGGAAAATTATCGCAAGGTGTCAATGTCAATTTGAAGGCTCCCAAAGCAGGGTTCCTTTGCATCCAGAAGTGCCTCTGGACTCAATGTTCTTATCAGGGCGCAATGAAATTTTAACTGACGCGAGGTAGACGCAACATTATTTCAAAACTTTAGAGTAAAAACTTTAAATGTGTCCAGTACTAATTTTTCTGTATTTTTGAAAAATTTTCTCTGTCTCTGTGGGGCTCCGCCGCCCAGACACCCTTGTGTCTTACATAAATGTTTTACATAAACAATGATAAATAATTACATTTGAGAATATTTGGTATAATTGTAATTGTCTGTTGTTGTCTATTGTCTATATCATTTCATGGGTTGACATCAAATGTGCCTGACTATGTCAGATAAGAAAACAAAGTGCACCATTTTATTTAGCATGACCGAAAACAAAGAAACAACATTAAATTAGTGCTCGACAGAACAACAAGGATCATTTTTAGTACTGTTTTCTCTTGCCCGCCGGTGTTTTTTACCCGCTTCGGCGATGGAGCTGTTTTTCTCCGGCAGCACGAATGATTCAGAAACGCTGTACTGCCCCACTGGATTGCCGGCACGCCAAACTATAATTTGCACCATACTAGAGTTTTCTAGGGCTTAAGGTGGCGCTTGCATTACCGGGAAAATGGCTATTAAAAATTAACCCCTGGATGGATTTGGCTGAAACTTGGTGGAAATGTGTACCAGGGTGCCCTGCATTTTTTAATATCCTACTTAGGCCTGACAATTGAGGGAGTCTGCAGTAGGAGCCAAAAATGTGTTAAAAACCACAATTTTTGATTCTTACCATGCTGTTGCGGCTATAGAATAGAGTAAAAGCTGCAAACATCACGTTGAAAGTTGTGAATATCTTACCCATTATGCCAAACCTTATTTACAAACCATTACTAGAGCACACTACTATCCTACACCGAAGAAAGCAAACTCTTTCGCTAAGTTTCCTATTCATACAATGCAACGCGACACGAATTTACTTTACCAATGAACAATAAATTAACAACAATCAAACAACATCAACAAACAAGCAACAATAATTCAATAACAATTCAAATCCTTGAACAAGACATAACTGCAACACACTAAATAAATACAATACAACAAATAACTAAAAATTGTTCCTGAGGACAGAAGAGAAAGGAGGGCATGGAGGGTTTGGAAGGAAGGGTGAGGGAGGTGGAGGAAGTGTACACCAAGCCAGCTTCAAGCAGTGCAGCCTTTCCAAATTCGGATAAGCTAGCAGCATTATGCCTAAAATAAAATATTCTGATGACTGAGTCAGCTTACGCCGACATGAGGTCCAGAAAATTGGAAGTAAATAGGATAATCATTCTGAAGCCAGGTTTTGAATTACTGCGGAAAGTGAAAATGTGAAGAACAAGAGCTTTGCAAAGCTAGTTACAGTTACCATAATTTTTAGTTTACCAACACTCAAAAATACTCGGACGCATAGAATAAAAATGCTATGCAAATGCTCGCAAAGAATGTTAAAAATTACATTCGAAGGAGCAGAGGACGTGCTGCACCCCCAGAAGCGGCTGACCCAGTCCAAAACTGGAGGAGGCAAGGCAATTGAAACCGTCTACCTTCAAATGCTAAAATTAAGTGAATAAATGAAGTCGCGAATTGATGAAGCCAAGAAACGAAAAAATTGTTCGGAGCTTCTATCGTCTAATCAAACACAACAGTTATAAGTTTCATCTAACAGACTGTAACGTGAGTAAGAATGCCATAGCTAATGTGTATACGTAAGATCATAAATTGTATATGAATTTGGAAGTCTACTACAGAATCGAAGAAGCTTATTATTTACTTGATACCATTGCCCACCAATTTCAACCAGCTACCCAGCATTGAACGGTATAACGTGCAGAGTAACCAGATTTACCGTCGAAACTACCGACGTTGCAGATTAGTGAAAGTGATCCAGAGCAGTGGATTGGACCTGAAACACATCACACAAATGTTCAAAAAATTTCGTAATTTATTGAATGAAAATGATTTGGCCACACAGAATATAAAAATTGATCCTAAAATTTAATTAAAAAATTTTTTGGTAGCATGGTCAAATAGAAAATCATAATAATTGTACCATAAACTTTAATCGAAAAAAATTTTGGGAAGTTTCGCGTACAAAATCAATTTGGTTCCTAAACTTTAATCGAAATAATTTTGGACAGTATGACTCCATAGAAAATCAGATTTCTAATCTAAAAGTTAATAGAAAAAATTTTGGGTAACATGGATCCATAGAAAATCTAAACTGGATCCTAAAATTTAATTGAAAAACTTTTTGGTAGCATGGTCAAATAGAAAATCGAAATTGGACCCTAAACTTTAGGTAGCCTAAGCAGAAATTCAGAAAAATAAAGAATAGATTAGTTTTCCAAACTAAAATTAAATTGAAATAAAAAGATCTGTCTTCCTCCAAACTATATGAGTATATATATAGGAAACATTATACAGTTCCCAAGCCTGCTTAGGAAGTGTCCGCCGGGACTTGAACCCGGGACCACCCCAGACTCGAAAGGCTGGGTTGCTCTGCCACTGAGCTACGTCCACTAGTAAAAATGAACAGGCTTGAAAATATTTAATCTTTTGCTGGAAGAATTGTCTTCGGGTTGGAAGAAAACAGATCAGAGCAAGAACGTTTTCAGAATTTCAGGAAACATGAAATGAAGAGTCGTGTAGGTTTTATGTCGATACAACAACAATATATACGTATATAAACCGGTATAAATTTGAATTTGAAGGTTTAGAGTCCTATTTAAGTTATACGTATATATATATATACGTGCCAGGGTTCATGCAAACTTTTCAGTTTCAATTTCCAGGTTTTCCAGGTTTTTCAAGGTTTTCAGCGACAATTTTCCAGGTTTTGTATTATTAAATTTTGATCAAATTAGTGTAAATCTGGAGCATTTTTTGGGGGTATATACCATGAAATTACAACCAGCGATGCACTGGACCCAAGCTCGACAACCAGACCCCTGTCCCGACACAATTAAAGTAATGGTAAATCTGGGCCGAGTTTTTTGGGAAAAAATGAGGAAAACCAGTTTTTTTCGGCTTTTCCAGTGTTTTTTGTTTCTTCGATGACCCCAATGGTTTTAAACTGCTTCTGGCGCTAAAAGGGCAAATTTTAACGATTAAAGCGCTAAACAGTATTTTAAAGCTAGAGAAATATATATAAATGACAAATTTTGACCTAAAAGAAAAAGGCACTTTTACGTGAAATTTTTAAAAATTTTGGCAGCATGCCCCCCTAAAAATTGACAAATTTCGACCTAAAAGAAAAAAGCAATTTTACCTGAAATTTTGGAAAAAATTGGCAGCATGCTCCCTTAGAAATTGACAAATTTTGACCTGAAAGAAAAAAGCAATTTTACGTAAAATTTTGGAAAAATGTGGCAGCATGCCCCCTAGAAATTGACAAATTTTGACTTAAAAAGCTAAAAAGCAATTTTTCGTAAAATTTTGGAAAAATTTGGCAGCATTACCCTTTAGAAATTGACAAATTTTGACCTAAAAGAAAAAAGCATGCCCCCTATTGACAATTTGATAAAAGAAAAACCTGAAATTTTGGAAAAATTTGGCAGCATGCTCCCTTAGAAATTGACAAATTTTGACCTGAAAGAAAAAAGCAATTTTACGTAAAATTTCGGAAAAATGTGGCAGCATGCCCCCCCTAGAAATTGACAAATTTTGACTTAAAAGCTGAAAAGCAATTTTTCGTAAAATTTTGGAAAAATTTGGCAGCATTACCCTTTAGAAATTGACAAATTTTGACCTAAAAGAAAAAAGCACTTTTACGTGAAATTTTGAAAAATTTGGGCAGCATGCCCCCTAAAAATTGACAAATTTCGACCTAAAAGAAAAAACCACTTTTACATGAAATTTTGGAAAAATTTGGCAGCATGCCCCCCTAGAAATTGACAAATTTTGACCTGAAAGAAAAAAAGCAATTTTACGTAAAATTTTGGAAAAATGTGGCAGCATGCCCCCCCTAGAAATTGACAAATTTTGACTTAAAAGCTAAAAAGCAATTTTTCGTAAAATTTTGTAAAAATTTGGCAGCATTACCCTTTAGAAATTGACAAATTTCGACCTAAAAGAAAAAACCACTTTTACATGAAATTTTGGAAAAATTTGGCAGCATGCCCCCCTAGAAATTGACAAATTTTTACCTGAAAGAAAAAAAGCAATTTTACGTAAAATTTTGGAAAAATGTGGCAGCATGCCCCCCCTAGAAATTGACAAATTTTGACTTAAAAGCGAAAAAGCAATTTTTCGTAAAATTTTGGAAAAATTTGGCAGCATTACCCTTTAGAAATTGACAAATTTTGACCTAAAAGAAAAAAAGCACTTTTACGTGAAATTTTGAAAAATTTGGGCAGCATCCCCCATTTGGGCAGCAGCCATTTTTCAAAACCACCCCCCCCCCCCCCGAAACTGGTGAGGAGGGGGCTTTCAATGGAATAGATGTGTTAGGGGGGTGGCCACCCCCACTACCAAAATGACAAATTTTGGCGACCCCCCAGATTTTCAGATTTTTGCTACCCCTCCCCCAGATTTTTGGCCGAAAAGTAGTCAAAAATGTCATAAAAATAGAAAATTTAGGGGGTCCCCCACCCTCCGTCGGGAACCCCCCCCCCAGATTCTTTGCCCAGCCACACCTATGTTCAAAGGATGTATATATCATATCGACTATAGTCCTAATTTTGGACAAAGAAACACGATGACAATCAAAGTTTTGACTTTTAAACAACCACTGCCGAATGTAAAAATTACTTCGTGGTGTGAAAGGGGGAGGATGTTAAGCATAAGTGTGGCTGGGCAAAAAATCTGGGGGGGGGGGGGGGTTCCGACGGAGGGTGGGGGGACCCACCTAAATTTTCAATTTTATGCCATTTTTTGCCAAAAAAATGCGGCGGGGGTTGCAATTTGCAAAAACCTGAAAAGCTGGGGAGGGGTCGCCAAAATTTGTCATTTTGTTGGGGGGGTCCTCCCACCCCCCCCCCAACCAACACACCTATGATGTTGGAGCCTGAGGTCTAAAACGCACCCCCACCCCCCCAATTCTCCGTTACATCTATGGTTTCCAGAATCCTTCGGCTCCAATCAAACACCGAAAGCTTAAAAATTAAGAGCTCATGTAAGAAAATCGTCCAGTTTAAACAAGGCTAGCTGAAGGAAAGAAAACTCCACTATTCAAAAATGATGCTTGCTTGTCATCATTTGGCGACGTAAATATGTACACTAGCTATTAGACACATCTTTCTAACAAAAAATGTACATTCTGACATACTTTTTGTTCTACAATGTATTCGTAAAACTGGGCTGGCCAGACAAGGCGGATGCGATCGGGTATTTCATATTTGGCTATTGAAGTTAATTGCTGTTCTCTCAAATGAATAATGTGTAATCAACATAATTTTGGTGGTTAAAACCTCTGCAAGTAAGTAACTCCCTTCAGTTTCACGTCATTCCCAAATCCAAAGGTGATTGAGAAAGATAGAGTGGATAATGAAAGGCTGCTTATAATTAAAGTTTTTATTTAAAATCCAAATTTTACACGTATAAAATAATAAGCTTAATCACCAAATGTTCAATCAAATGTTTGCTGAAAAGCTGCCGAGCCTGGTTAGTTTTCCTGTGAGGGGATGGTGTGAGTCAAAAAAGTGGTTCCTCTAACCAAGGTTGGGACGGTGAAGCCACCCCACCCCACCCCCACTCCAAATCCTCAAAATCCGTTGCATCTTATGACTGTATTGCATCATACAAAATCTAAAAACTCTGCCGAGTGCCGATCCAGCCCTGAAAGCCAAAGCATAGCTAATGGCGACATACATTCACCATGTTAATATCGCTACATTTAAGCATTTTTTTGAAATTCTCAGAACATGTAACAGCTAAAGCTCTGAAATTTGGCATAGTTGCACACAATGCTCTCGTGCAGGGACAATTTTTTCAGATTTTCAAAAAACTGCTCAACGAGAGAGAAATATTTCGATGAAATTTTCAAAATTGATTTTTGATCGCAATACTAGCTTAAATTGTAAACTGAAAAAATTGTCCCTGCATTAAATTCATATATACGTTTGTGCAAAGTTTTAGCGGTTTTGCTTTAGCAAGTAAGGAATGGCACCATTTTGAAAATTAGAACTTATCACTGCTGTGTAAGTCGTAAGCCAGTCATTTGAAGCGTCAACATTGGCGCATGAGCACTACTCACCACCAACTACAATTCCTGAAAATTTGAACCAGATTGGTTAAGAAATGAATCCAGGAGAGTCGTTCCCGGTAATGCAAGCGCCCCCTTAAGGAAAAATAGGAGCCTTATTTCCCCAGGCCTTTTTTACCAGCCCCGACTATATGTCAGAAATTTGGGGGGGAGGGGTAGCAGGGTTTTTTATTTCATCCCCAACCTTTAAGCCAAATGGCCTCAACGACCAAACTTTTTTAGGCCATCTCCTAGAAACTTCAGGCCATCAAAATTTTGTTAATTTTTAGGTTGAGTACTGTTGTTGTCATTGTTATAATTACAATTACATATTTCCTGCCAATTTTAAATGTACATATATACATCGAAAACGTCATTTTATCTAAAAGCACAATGACTTCAACTAAAAATGAAAAAAGCGTAGGGTAGGTAGCACAAGAAATAAACGTGAGCTTAGAAACCCGCGCCAAAGGCGAGAAATATTTTTCTAGCAGTAAGAAATATTAATATAAGCGAAATTTTATTGGGTTTTTTGAAACATTTAGGCCAAACGGCCTCATCGGCCAAAATTCTTTAGGCCATCGACTCCTAAATTTAGGCCATGGCCTTAGCTATGGCCTAAAAAACCTTGGGGGTTGATAGCATAGGTGTAATTGGGGGGAGGGGGGGGGAGTTGGGGGGGGGGGTAGGGTAACCCCCCAGCCATTTTTCAAAAACCCCTAGAAATTGTTGGGGGGCCCCCGCCCCCCCCCCCCCCCAACTGGGGGGGGGGGTAGTCTCGCCGAAGGCGCGAAAAATGGCCAAAATGTCGGCATTTGTAGGGTAAACTTTGCAAAATAGTTCAAAAAACTCCACCATTTTGGCTTAACGTGTTTATTATCGCGAGAAATACACGTTTATAACGGTTTTATGGACTTCTAAACTCAATACTGACCTCATTCTGGACTCAGAAACATGTTGGCATTCAAGTTTTCGAGTTTAAAAACACTGTCTAATGTCAAAATCATAGGTGTAATTGGGGGGGGGGGGGTTGGGGGGGTAACCCCCCCTGCCATTTTTTCAAACCCCCCCAGAAATTTTTTGGGGCCCCCGGCCCCCCCCCCAACTGGGGGGGGGGGGGTAGTCGCGCCGAAGGCGCGAAAATTGGGCCAAAAATGGGGCATTTTTAGGGTAAATTTGGCAAAATTTTTTAAAAAAGTCCAAATTTTTGGCTTAACGTGTTTATTATCGCGAGAAAGACACGTTTATAACGGTTTTATGGACTTCTAGACTCAATATTGACCTTATTCTGGACTCAGAAACATGTTGGCAATCAAGTTTCTAATGTTAAGATTACTTAATGATTTCATGTTTTTCGGTATTAGCAAGAGTGAGTACATAATACATAAGAGTATGACAGCTGGCATACTCTATGTATTATCAGCTCGCACATCCTCTGCACGCTAACGGCTGACCCCCCGCAAATTAGACCACAGTGACCCTCCCGGCAAATTGGTACCCAGTCGAAATGGGGGTACGCTCACTCGCTCTATGCTTGTGTGCTAAAGCTCGAACATACAAGCACTACGTGCGCGAGTTTTGTGTCCGTTTCGAGCTTTAGAACACAAACATAGCGGCCGAAATTTTTGAAGTGAAGGGTCCAATTTGCGGGGGGTGCCGTTAGCGTGCAGAGGATGTGTTAGGCTTATAATACATAGAGTATGCCAGCTGTCATACTCTTATGTATTATGTACTCTTGGTATTAGCAATGGCTGAAAATGCGATTTTTGGCATAAAAATAGAAAAAATTTTTTTGGGGGAGGTTTGGGGGGGGGTCGTGGGGGGTTTGGGGGGTCTAAAAAGGGGCCCTCAAAATTCCGGGGGAGGGAGCCCCCCAGCCCGAATCCCCGTTACACCTATGGTCAAAATTACTTAATGCTTTCGTGTTTTTCGGCATTAGCTTAGCAATGGCTGAAAACATAGGTGTACCTTGAGAAATCGTTGGGGGAGGGGGTAGCCGAAATTAGGGTGGGTGGGGTCAGCCGTTTTGAGGTGGGGTGGGGTCCGGAAAAATCGAATTTGGGGGGGGGGGGGTAAAAAAATTTTTCGGTCAAAAACTTAGGAAAAATTCGCGAATTCGCTAAAAAACGTTATTTCCAACTAAAAATCAAAAATATTTCTTCATTTTTGCTCATTTATTCGAAAAAACTTGGATTTTTTGCAAAAATTTCGAATTTTTCCAAAAAATTTCGAATTTTTACTAATTTTGAGGGAAAATTTTCAAAATTTTGAGGGTGGGGTCTGGCAAATTTGGATGGGTGGGGTCTGGGATTTGGCCATTTGGGGGTGGGGTCTGCCTCCAAAATTTCGAGGGGGGGGTCGGCACTTTTCCATTTGGGGGGAGGGGTTCCCCCCCCCACCCCCCCCAGGTACACCTATGGCTGAAAATGCGATTTTTGGCATAAAAAATGAAAAATTTTTTGGGGGGGGGTCGTGGGGGGGTTTGGGGGGGTCTAAAAAGGGGGCCCCCCCCAAAATTTCGGGGGAGGGGGCCCCCACCCCAAATCCCCGTTACACCTATGGTTGCCAGCCCTCCCCCTTAGATGTTTCTGGCGAAAAAAGTGGGGTTGGTGGTTAAAATAGGGAGGGGGTCTGGCAAAAAAGGGGGAGGGGGGTTCGAAAAAAGTCGATTTGGGGGGAGGGGTAGGAAAACTTTACGAGGGGGGGTCGGCGAAAAATCGGTTGTTCGTTAAAAAACTAAAAATTTTCTGTATTTTCATAAGCGAATTTTAGCAATTTTTCTTTGATTTTTTGAAAATTTTCGAATTTTTTGGTAAGAATGCAAAAGTTTAGGTAGGGGGTTGGAAATTGTTAGGGGGGGGGTTGGCCGAAGGCCGGTTTTGGGGGGAGAGGTAGAAAATTTTTTTCAGGGTTGGGGAGGCGGAGGGTCTGCGAGTCCCCCCTACCCCCCCCTTAACACACCTATCCTCCCTCCCACCGGCGTATCCAGGATTTTGAAAAGGGGTGGGTCCAAAAAAATTTTATCCTCCCGCCCCCAGGACCACCCAACTGCACTGTTTTATCCAGTTCAGTTCAACAATAGACTGCACAAGCGGAGCACATAGTCAAGCGGGAAAAAAACCCACTCGCCAATGCGGGAAAAAACCCACCGCCAGTGTGGGCTTACCGGTATGAGCTATCTAGGATTTTAATAGCCTATCTTGAAGAGCATCCAAAATAACCCTGGAGGGTGTATTATGGTAGCTCCCTATGCTTCCCTGCAAATTTTTTGGGACTTTAAAATTTTTGGAAATTTTGGTCCGACCAAGTGCCGAAATTTGGCAAACTTTGCCGGACCACCCTGAACTACTGGAAAGACTTAGACCAAAGCGGATTATATGTACCTGTAGGGCATCTGTTGCGCTTCGTGATGATATATGCCACACTGCTCTGACCCCTCCGGTGCGACCTGGGGGTGACCTGGAGTTGGCGGGGAAAAAACCCACGGCGGGAAAAAACCCACTTTTCAAAATTAATTTTTTTCTAACCATTGACCGGAAAGGTCAAACCAATACATATATACATTTGTTTAATAGAGCCTATAGATTAAATTGGTATAGGTTTTACCTGGGTTCGTACTGTTATGGGTGGTCCAGGGGGTCTAAATCGGACACGGTGCCATTTCAAGCCAAAATTTCAATTTTGACCAAAAATGCTTATTTTTGCCTTAATATGGGTCTTGTTTGGCTCTAAATACAAGAAAAACACGTTTTCTACACGATAGGATGCTTAAACTGCCGAAAATAAACAATTTTTAAAAATTTCCAAAATGTGCCTATGTTTATATATATACGTATATATATGTGTTAAAGATACAACATTTTCAAATGACCATATGACCTCAATTTTAGTACAAAAACTAATATATATATTTTGATGCAGTTGTACTAAAAACAACCCGCTCTTTCATTTGGAATGGTTAGAAATGCTCCCGGCAGTGGCGCACATAGGAAATTTTTTCAGGGGGGGGGACCTGAAAAAAATTTGGGGACTCTGGGGACAAAATTTTTGAAAACAGAGGTATAAAATTAAAAAATAAGCGAATATAAATTAAACAAAAATTGAATAAATTTCGTGCCGAACATAGGCTTACCCAGGATTTTGAAGAGGGAATCGAGCATCAAAAATTGGGGAAGGAAGAAAAATTGGGGAAGCATCAAAAATCGGGGGGGGGGGAAGAAACACATGAATAGGGAAGCAAGCCTCCAACTTTTTCTTCGCTTGGATTTGGATCGGTTTGAGTATACCGTTATGTACCGTGGGCAAATACCTATCCAATCGTATATTCAAACTTCTCTTATACCTCACTCAGCTTTGACAGTAACAGGATTTGTCCATGTTTTTTTACCCGCAAATCGGGGGAAAAACATGGTGCGGGGAAAAACATGGCACGGATTTCTACCAACCAACTATTTAGAATGGTTTAAAAGCATTGTTTCAGCTGTTTTTAGCGTGCAAAACTACCTAGGCACCAGTCTAACCTCACCGCAAGCTTAAAACCCGATTTTTTCGTCAAAATGTTAAATCCGCCGTATCTAACCTGTTTGGGCATGAAACCTATTGGAAACTGGCCATAATATGTAGAATATCATTAGAAACAAGTTAGTTGTGTTAAAAATCGCAATATTCCATCATTTTTAAGTTTTTTCAAAATTTTCATTTTTACCATAGAAACTTACGTATGAAACCTGGCAAGTTGATGCTGCAAATCAAATTTTCGAGCTAGAAGCTTCAAAAATGCTCAAAGTTGGCATATTTTGAGGTTTTTAGTGGTTTTAAAGCATTCTCTTTCCTATAGAAGCATTAGTTACGCCTTCCTGAAGCATACGCAAAAATTTTAAAATTTGGTCACCATGTTTTTCCCCGCTCTAGTGGACCCAATGTGGGGGAAAACATGGTCAAATTTTTTTACTGGGTGTACGCAGGGAAAACCACTATTGCCATGTGATAGAGCAAGTCAAATTATGCCCGCATGCCCATTTATAGTAGCTTAAGTTTGATAGTTGGTTAGATATAGACTTGCAAACTTTCGAAAATCCTTAGCATTTTGGCCAATTTTGGGAGGTCAACTTTGGTCAAGTATATACTGTACTTAGAGAATCAAACTTAGAAACCAATCTGGAACTGTAGGGTATACTTCTAGACTTGCTCTTTCTAATGGGCTATACTAGGCAGCTGCATCTGCTTGGTTGGGGAGTAGGCGACCATGTTTTTTCCCCTTCTTTTCCGTCATGTTTTCCCCCCTCTGACTATATCCCTAGTAGTTTTTAGCATTTACGCGATAAAAGTTCTTAAATACTGGCATGCTCTGATCGGTAGCTCGCATGCCGAGAAAACCCTAAGAGAAAGTTTTCAAAAAATTTTCAGCGAAAATGGTATAATGAGAAACGTGCATCAAAAATGCAATTGAAGGAAAGTAGCATGAAGTCTCGTAATCTACGTACGGCTTAATACTGATTGACTATTCAAACCTTGTCGAAGCTTAACATAAATTACAAAGACAATATAGAGTAGTGCGGGGGATTGGGGGCGGGAGCCCCCAAAATCTGAGAAATTTTTAAAAAAATCGCTGTTAAAACATAATAGAAACTTTGCATTCTTTTTTTAAAATTTGGTGCTACTTCCACATTTTGGCTTGGTAATTCTTTCGTCATTTTTATTTTGGCGTTGTCAAAACTATTGTTCATTTCTGCAAACGACGCTATTTTTGACCAAAATAACCTAGACTGAATCTCCTGCTTTAAATGTAGGTAGAAACGTTTATGACTCACAATTTCTGCATTTGAATGAAATAACCTGTTCCAATAGTTTGAATTTTGATTTATATACACGTTTAAGTATATACAGAATAAATGAACACACTAATCGCGCCGCATGCGCGAAATTTCTATTTTTATTTGCTTTTCAATAGTTTAGTGAAAAATGATCACCTGCCACTGAAGATAGGGGGGGGGTCAGGGCTCAAAAAGGGGTGGGTCCGGACCCCTGGACCACCCCCCTGGATACGCCCCTGCTCCCTCCCTTAAGGTGCTGGTATCGCTTTGTGTAAATTTGACCCTATAGGGTTTAATTCTTTATGGAAGTGGATGAAACTTTTCAAATATACTATTTCGGTGCTCTTTAACATTGCAGGACCAGTCCCGCATTTTTAGGTGCAAAGATAAGAAATTTTTGGTTTTCGCCATTATTCTCTCAGCCCATAGTCGAGACACCAGATTGGTTGGTATGGCTGGAAAGAGGGCGCAAAAATGAACATTTTTGCTTTTACAACTTTTGAGCTATCTCTAATGGTTAAGTCAGTATAAGCAAAAAACGATTTTTTGGGTCCAAAAATGGACGTTTTCGAGAAAATCAGTTTTTTCAAAATTACTGCCAAATCGTACGGACAATTTTGGTTTTTTATATACTCGATCGATACACAGTCTCATTGCACATTTTATCAATGCCTATTAGCCGGAGTTTGTTGCTCTAAGCTAGAGATTTGGTCGAAAAACCATTTTGGCAAAACTGCGATTATTTTGTTTTGAACATCGATTTCTCAAAAACTACCCAATGGATTCGCGTGAGTTTTGGCAAAATGAGAATTCGCACTATTGCGGAGGGACATTTTTCTTCGTTTGAGTTAAAACGTCTCCAGTTGCGAGAAAACTCAATGCAAAATTGCGAAATTTCGTGTCACCGCACATTCAATGGATTTTCTTGACTGCTAAGACCTGCTAAGCCAAATCCAAAAAATGTCCCTCGGCCCACATGTCCTTTATAGGACAGCACAAGAAAAAATTTTGGCTGATTCCACAGTTTTGAGAAATCGATGTTCAAAAATTTTTGGTCTATACTCAGCATGTCAGATGTCACTATGTCAGAACATTTTCGCTATTTTTTGCGGATTTTTATTTGTTTTGTACTCTCATGAGAATCTACAGATTATAAGCTTTAAAATGATGTATAAAGCTCTTTCCAACTCATAAAATTGCGAAACTTATGGCGTTTCAAAAAATACCCACAAAAGCACTGCACAAAACGATACCAGCACCTTAAGGGGCGCTTGCATTACCGGGAATGGTTCTCCTGAGTTCATTTTTCAACCTATCCATTTCAAACTTTCAGCAATGGTAGCTGGTGTTAGATAATAGCAGTACTTAGAATTTGAAGAATCCAATGCTTGGCTTGCGGCCTACACGAAAGGGATAAGTTTAAATTTTCAAAACGGTGTCATTCATTAACGGTTCAATGAAATAAGCTCAAATTTTGCACAAGTGTATAAACAAATCTAACGCAGGGGCAATTTTTTCAGTTTCTCGATTTATGCAATGCTGAGAATTTTATTCGTGCTCAAAAATTTTGAATGTCAATATTTCACGGAATATCAGACTTAAGCAAAAACTAAAAAAATTGCCCCTGCCTACCTCTGAAA
This sequence comes from Trissonchulus latispiculum, assembly GCA_030248195.1. Classification (NCBI taxonomy): domain Eukaryota; kingdom Metazoa; phylum Nematoda; class Enoplea; order Enoplida; family Ironidae; genus Trissonchulus; species Trissonchulus latispiculum. The sequence goes on from JASAND010014365.1 coordinate 49,881, forward strand.
TAAACGTACATAAAAAATTTGAGCAGCTTTGGTTGAAGCATTAATGAGAAAATTAATTTGGAAAATTTCGTACTAATCGCTTCTACTTTGCGCATATATTTTGATTTTAATAAGTTGTATAATGTATTTCATAAAATTATGAACAAATCCAACACAAAAGCATCATGATATATACAGTAGAACTTATTTTCGAACGACTAGCTTTTACTTTGCCATATGAAATGATAATGGTCAACGTAACTTTGCCATATATTCAACTGCCTGTAACTTTTGATAGAAACCACGTACAGAAGAGATATGCATATCGTTGTAAAGCTCGTTTTATGCTCTTTTACCTGATGCATTTGAATTTGTCATACAAAGCTTTCGTCAAATTTCGATTTTTAAGCCGTAATCTGGGCTTATTCTAGGGATTTTTTCTTGGGGGGGGGGGGCCCCACAAAGGTCCGAGGGGCAAGGAATTTTTGGGGGGGGCGAAAATTTTTCGAAAAATATGCTAAAAATAGCGCTGTTTTTCTGGCATATACTATAAAAGTTGATTTTTATAGCAAAAATAAGCAGATTTAGTGTTGAAAAGGGCAAAAACTGAGTAAAAATGTCCGGCGAAGCCGGAAAATTTTTGAAAATTTGGCCTTCTGAGCGATTTTTTCAGGGCAAAATTTGGTACCAAAAGGGGCACCCACTTTTTTTGGGGGGGGCGATTTTGGGGGGGGAACGATTTTTGGGGGGGGAAGGGTGTTTATGGGGGGGCCCCCCCCCCCCCCCCCCCACTAGAATAAGCCCAGGTAATGGTAGCTAGCCAAACACGTGGTCTCTGTTGCCGAAATTTCGTCTAAACATGCCCCGCCATCAAAAGTAACTTCAGGTGGGAGTTCATTAAAATTGAGCAATCGGTCCAAATTTAACATCTATAATCCCGATAATGCAAGCGCCACCTTAAAGCAAACTTTGGCGTGCCTCCTTTTTAGACCTCCCCCTCCCAACCCCACCCCCCACGGCCACGACCCCGTATTTCCTTTTTTATGCCAAAAATAGCATTTTCAGCCATTGCTAATGCCAAAAAACACTCAACCATGAAGTAATCTTAACATTAGACAAGGGTTTTAGACTCAAAAACTGGATTGCTAACACGTTTCTAACTCCAAAATAAGGTCAATATTGAGTCCATATTTGAGTCAGAAAAAGTCCATAAAACTGTTAAAAACGTGTATAGCCGTGGCCCGTGGGGCCTGGGGGCATAGGTGTGGCTGGGCAAAAAATCTGGGGAGGGGGGTTCCGTCGGAGGGTGGGGGACCCCCCCTAAATTTTCGATTTTATGCCATTTTTGGCCACTTTTTGGCCAAAAATCTGGGGGGGGTCGCCAAAATTTGTCATTTTGGTGGGGGAGGGTCCCCTAACACATCTTATGCGTGGGGGGGGAGGGAAATCCACCCCCGTTTTGGGGGGAAAAGCCCACCCGCCTCCTGGACCTGACCTAGGGTTGGAGTTATGAGCTCCAAAGCATAGCATCTGAAACCGCGACTCTTTCTTACGTACGTGTGCGAAGATCAAGTCATTTGGTTCACTCCTGCTCATTTTATGACATTTTGAAAATGACATCTACTTTTTGGTCCAACCATGCCAAAATTTTGCAAAAGTTTGGACCGATTAACTTTTGACTGGGTTGCGCTAAAAAATTTTTTCAAATATCAGCAATGATGGCAAGTCTTCCTCTTTGCACACAGCCAAAATTAGATCGATCCGATGCACCATTGGTCTGGCACATTGCCAAATGTGGCGGGGGAAAAACCCACTGGATGGGGGAACACCCACCCAATTTTTTTGAAAAATTTTTTAACAACCAAACAGGGAAACAATTCGACACTATAGCACGGTACTATCGAGGACGCTGAATCATCCTATGCTGTCAGATTTGGGCAATTTTGAATACCTGGGTAGCTAGTTGCAAAATACCCTAAAAGTGCAATTTCGCTGCTGGAGGACCCAGGGCAGGCCCAATTGTGAATTTTAACAGCCAATTACGTTAAAAACGTTAAGTACGTTAAAAACCATTCTCTACACGATAGACTAACAAGTTTTATCAGATCACATCGTTTTTAGCATTTTTCAAAAATTGCCCTATGTTAAACTTTATGAAACCTGTCCGTTTGATGCTGCATTTTCAACGGCACATGAAAACTCAAAAAAGGTACCTAGATCCGGTTTTTTGATTTATACTAGCTAAAAAAGAGTTGAATTTTACACCGGAAGTGTCAGAATAGCGCTACGACGATTTTTGAGACCTGTGAGGGGTGGGTTTTCCCCCGCTACTTTCCCCCGCTACCCGCTCTAGAGAAGTGCAAATGGGCTTAAAAGAAAGATCTAAGTACGCCAAGTACGATGGTATATAAACTTCTCATCTAGCCCTTATAATAAAAAAGTTCCAGCCAAAGTCCGAAAATGTGGGTTTCCCCCCATGGCTGTGTGTATATATGGAGAGCCATTTTCAATAGGAATTGGAAACTTTGAATGGCTGTATATAACTTTCTTATTACTGGACGAAATCATATCAAATTTCAATGGATTGTGTAGGGCCCAAGGGAGTATATATCATGGGGGTGCTCGGAGAGCCCCCAATAATATGAGCTATAAAGGCACTTTGCGGATTTTGAAAAGTGCTAATTAGGCATAACTAATTAACGGGAAGGAATTAAGAGCTAATATTTACATTTTTGAAATCTCCAGGCCGAGAGCTTTCGAATGATACCATTGCCCGGAAAAAATGAACTTTGAAAAAATCGACTTTCTCTTACGGGTTTGAAAGTGGGGTTTTTTCTCTGTATTCAGCATGATTTTTGTCAATTTTGTGTTAACTCGATTTTTCGAACGGCCCATAGGAAAAATTTTTCTATACTATTTTTTGAATATCTAGGCAATGGTACTTAGCAAGTTTGGGAAAAGTCCGTAAAAACGGCGTTTTTCGGCCTTGGGGTGGTACCCACATATAGTAAATCGGGGTCGCTGAACACGATGAGCATAGTGCCGACACCGTATCTCGCCTGGTTCATCTGGTTCAACTGGTTCAAAGTTGAACCAGTTCCTGGTTCAAGCTACTGGACATAGTTGGAAGGCTGACATTTTGCATACAAAGGTTATTGGGCATGGGGAATTCACTGGTGGTGTTACTTTGGTGATCCGACCCATGCCTGGCCAGATCTGGTTCAACTGGTTCAAAGTTGAACCAGTTCCTGGTTCAAGCTACTGGACATAGTTGGAAGGCTGAAATTTTGCATACAAAGGTTATTGGGCATGGGGAATTCACTGGTGGTGTTACTTTGGTGATCCGACATATGCCTGGCCAGATCTGGTTCAACTGGTTCAAAGTTGAACCAGTTCCTGGTTCAAGCTACTGGAGATAGTTGGAACGCTGAAATTTTGCATACAAAGGTTACTGGGCATGGGGAATTCACTGATGGTGTTACTTTGGTGATCCGACATATGCCTGGCCAGATCTGGTTCAACTGGTTCAAAGTTGAACCAGTTCCTGGTTCAAGCTACTGGAGATAGTTGGAAGGCTGAAATTTTGCATAGAAAGGTTATTGGGCATGGGGACTTCACTGGTGGTGTTACTTTGTTGATCCAACCCATGGCTGGCCAGATATGGTTCAACTGGTTCAAAGTTGAACCAGTTCCTGGTTCAAGCTACTGGAGATAGTTGGAAGGCTGAAATTTTGCATACAAAGGTTACTGGGCATGGGGAATTCACTGGTGGTATAACTTTGTTGATCCAACCCATGGCTGGCCAGATCTGGTTCAACTGGTTCAAGGTTGAAGGTATATATAACTTTGTTGATCCAACCCATGGCTGGCCAGATCTGGTTCAACTGGTTCAAGGTTGAACCAGGTCCTGGTTCAAGCAACTGGAGATAGCTAGAAGGCTGGAATTTTGCATACAAAGGTTATTGGGCAAGGGGAATTCACTGGTGGTGTAACTTTGGTGAACCGACCCATGGCTGGCCAGATCTGGTTCAACTGGTTCAATGTTGAACCAGTTCCTGGTTCAAGCTACTGGAGATAGCTGAAAGGCTGAAATCTTGCATACAATGGTTGTTGGGCATGAGGAATTCAGTGGTGGTGTAACTTTGCTGATCCAACCCATGGCTGGCCAGATCTGGTTCAACTGGTTCAAAGTTGAACCAGGTCCTGGTTCAAGCAACTGGAGATAGCTAGAAGGCTGAAATTTTGCATACAAATGTTATTGGGCATGGAGAATTCACTGGTGGTGTTACTTTGATGTTCCGACCCATGGCTGGCCAGATCTGGTTCAACTGGTTCAAAGTTGAACCAGTTCCTGGTTCAAGCTACTGGAGATAGTTGGAAGGCTGAAATTTTGCATACAAAGGTTATTGGGCAAGGGGAATTCACTGGTGGTGTAACTTTGGTGATCCGACCCATGGCTGGCCAGATCTGGTTCAACTGGTTCAATGTTGAACCAGTTCCTGGTTCAAGCTACTGGGAGATAGCTGAAAGGCTGAAATTTTGCATAAAAAGGTTATTGGGCAAGGGGAATTCACCGGTGGTGTAACTTTGGTGATCCGACCCATGGCTGGCCAGATCTGGTTCAACTGGTTCAAAGTTGAACCAGTTCCTGGTTCAACCTACTGGAGATAGCCGAAAGGCTGAAATCTTGCATCCGAAGGTTATTGGGCATGGAGAATTCACTGGTGGAATTTGTGATTGCTACTGCCACAGTTATGGTAGCGTTCCCAAAAACTAGACTGAGGACAAGTATGAAAAATGCTCCTTGCAGTCGCATGAAAAAGTTAATATGAGCTATGATGGTCAACATTTAAATGTGTCAAGGACAAGATTTAAAATGTTTAATATGAGCCAACATCTAAATAAGTAGAGGACAAGATGTAAACGGCTAATATGAGCCGCTACGTTTCTCTTGGGCTCATATTGACGCTACTAAAATGGCAAACATATACAGTTTACGGTTGGCATATAAGCATCAATGTTTATAAACGATTTGATTGGCTTGGGAATATTGAATTAATGTGATGATTGCGATGATAACTTCAAATGTGATTTCTCAAGATTTCACAACATGTGTAAGTTCCACATTTTCGTTTCTTCATTAGATTTGACTTCGGTTTCGTTTTGTTGACTTTATGTGGTGGCCTTAAATGTGTACTTGGATGTAGCGGTGGAGAAGAAAACATTTACGTACAGCTTTGCAAAATTAATGTTTATGCGTCGTTATTCATGCAAGCCATTTCAGTGTTGGATTAAAAGTAAGCAAAAGCTAAATGAGCGTCAAGAGCCCAAGAGAAACGTAGCGGCTCATATTAGCCGTTTACATCTTGTCCTCTACTTATTTAGATGTTGGCTCATATTAAACATTTTAAATCTTGTCCTTGACACATTTAAATGTTGACCATCATAGCTCATATTAACTTTTTCATGCGACTGCAAGGAGCATTTTTCATACTTGTGTATATATATATCAATGAGCACAATTTGAGCAAAATCCGTGAGGGTCGAACTTTGGACCCAAGTAGCGCTTAAAATTTAAAATATCTTTAAGATTTTAAATGTTTTAAATTTTTGAATTCATCAGCCGCCAGTATGCATCCATACAAAATTTTAAAGTTCTAGGTCAAAAAAATCAAAAGTTACGGCTTGGGGGGAGTTGCGCAAGGAACCCAGTTCAAGCATGATCCACATGCACTTGATATTTTTTCTTATCATAGGGGTCGCGGTAGCGACCCCTATAATATGAGTGAAAATGGTCGAATGACCGTGTAAAACAAGGCTGCGCAGAAGCTGCGCAGATTCCTGCGCAGATCCTGCGCAGATTATGTGCGCAAAAAATTGTACGTGTCGAGTTTAGTATATTTGCCAAGTTTCATCTCCGTACCACTTTCCGTTAAAAAGTTGCGCCAAAAATCGCTTACGAAAATTGTGTTTTTTCTTTTTTTCCGGTTTCTCGCTTTTGATGTCTCATAAGGGGGTTTTGTAGCTTGAATAACTACAGATAGAAAAATATTTGCTTATGAAACCCATATATATTCTTGTTGTACAAATCGAAAATAAGAAAATAAGCTAGTTTTTATGGCTCGCGGAGCCGGAATTTATTTTTGGCTGGGGGCCAAAGTCGGCCAAAACGCTAAAATGGCCAAAAAGTATGCTTCAAAGGCGCCTTAATAAGTCAGACTGGGCTATATATGGGGCAATACTGACTATATGGTTAAACAGTACACATATCGGGGTCGTTCAAATGCTATATGATTTTCCGTCTCTGTGCGTAATTTTTCGGTACTGGCAGGCCAAAGTTGGTGAATTTTGGGTCGAACTTTGAACTTAATTTTTTCGCTTATTTTGCTACATGGGCGGCTCAAATTTTGCCTACAAAGGGTTTTTGGGACGGAGAATCGATTCCCGCTAGCAGTTTTGCTGCCCGAGTAACCCAAGTTGCTGGGCTGGTTCCACTTGACCGTCTGAGGGGTCAAGTCGGTAACCGCTTCCCGGAGGTCCATAGAAGGCTTTACTTAGCCTCTCCAAACTTTGTCTATTGGGGTTTTCTGGTGCGCCCAGCTCATTCCCGGTGTCCGTTTTGCCGTCTGACCCACCCATCTTGCTGTGCTGGTTCCACTTTGCCGTCTGGAGGGTCCGGTCGGTACCGACTTCCGGGAACACCATATAGAACTGTACATAGCCTCTCAAAACATTGGCTATAGGGGTTTTCTGGTGCGCCCAGCTCATTCCTGGCATCTCTTTTGCCGTCGGACCCACCCATCTTGCTGTGCTGGTTCCACTTTGCCATCTGGAGGGTCAGGTAGGCGGGAGGTCATGTGGTCAAAACTAAAATTTTTCAAAAGTGGTCAAATTTGGTACCAAATGAAAGCCCTAAGCGAGCTGAGCAACTTTTGTCATAGAATTGTATGCTCAAAGTGGCTGTAGAGTGCTGTGGTGGGGTGGAGTGGGGACTTAGGCGATTTTGGGTCAAATATGAAATTTTCCAAAAGTGGTCAAAATAGTGACTGCTTGCGCATGGTGTTCGGAGATATATTATGTTGGTTCTTTTTTGCGCATACATATGTAAAAGAATGGAATACAAGAACCAAAAATGCTCCTTCGTCGCATGTAAAATACATATGAGTACTCTCAGGCAGGTTGTACAAACACGGAAACTAGCCTGTAAAATGCAAATGAGTGGCGTTGAGGTTGTAAATTAAGGAAAACAAGTTGCAACGGCTTAACATATGAGCCTGTCCTACAACGAGGCTCATGTTGGCGTATGTCATAATATAATTTGTCGATATTTGACCTTCATATAAATAGCACGTAAAGCTTTTCATTACAAAATTGTCCTTCACACATCTTGTCGCTAAGACATTATACTGTGCATACGCCACGCCATGCCATCCTGCGCTCTGACTCAGAGCCAAGTGGGTTGTACAAACACGGAAACTAGCCTGTAAAATGCATATGAGTGGCGTTGAGGTTGTAAATTTAGGAAAACAAGTTGCAACGGCTTAACATATGAGCCTGTCCTACAACGAGGCTCATATTGGCGTCACAGTGCAGCCTCGTTAAAGATCATCAGATCATCATATTAAAGAAAAAACGAATGAACAGAAATAATATGTTAACATTGTGGCCTGAAAGAAATGGACTGAACGAAGTGAACTGCGACACCTTAAGTTGAACTGTACATGCAAGCTGATGTTTCCCTAAACACCATTTCACCTACTATTTCCGGAAGCACTATAGTACACCTACTGTATTCTCGGAACACTATGACACACTACTCTCACATACGTATGTAATGCTTCCCCACTTGGCTCTGAGTCAGAGCGTAGAGTGGCATGCCGTATAATGCGTATGCTTAGTATAATGTCTTAGCGACAAGATGTGTAAAGGACAATTTTGTAATGAAAAGCTTTACGTGCTATTTATGTGAAGGTCAAATATCGACAAATTATATTATGACATACGCCAATATGAGCCTCGTTGTAGGACAGGCTCATATGTTAAGCCGTTGCAACTTGTTTTCCTAAATTTACAACCTCAACGCCACTCATATGCATTTTACAGGCTAGTTTCCGTGTTTGTACAACCCACTTGGCTCTGAGTCAGAGCGCAGGATGGCATGGCGTGGCGTATGCACAGTATAATGTCTTAGCGACAAGATGTGTGAAGGACAATTTTGTAATGAAAAGCTTTACGTGCTATTTATATGAAGGTCAAATATCGACAAATTATATTATGACATACGCCAACATGAGCCTCGTTGTAGGACAGGCTCATATGTTAAGCCGTTGCAACTTGTTTTCCTTAATTTACAACCTCAACGCCACTCATTTGCATTTTACAGGCTAGTTTCCGTGTTTGTACAACCTGCCTGAGAGTACTCATATGTATTTTACATGCGACGAAGGAGCATTTTTGGTTCTTGTATATATGTATTGCTTTTCCTCTTGTTGTATATAGGTATAAAGCAATGTATAGCAGCAGGCGTGACAGGTATGTAACGTATATATTATTACCTGATGTACCTATTTTAGTTTCCGCCGTTTGCAGAATGCTGGCTGTCCATGCCTGTTTCTACCTCATGGACAACGTACAGTACTCTGTACCCAAATGGTGACAATTGGTATATAATAATTGAAAGTTCGCGAACTTGACGAGAATCGCAATAAATCTGCCAAAGTTCGCGAATTTCAGCCTTTGCTCACTGTCACGATTGAGTGCAGAGTACTGTATGGTAGTCTACTTTAATGACAAGATGGACTTGAGCACTAGCGTAGCCAGAAAAAATTTTCGGGGGGGGGGAATACAAAATTTTTTCGGGTGGTCTGGGGGAGCGCCACCAAGAAGCTCAGAAATTTTTCTATTTCACGACTTTCGTGGAATTGTCATGTACCCAAATGATGAAGATGATGATCAAAATACACCAACTAGGGTATTTGGTCCTCATTTTGGGGTGAAAGCACGTATTACGATGTTGCGATTCACTTATATATATATATTTCGCGCCGAAGGCGCGAAAATGTTTTGAAAAATAGGCATTTTTCACATGGCAGAGAAAGAATTCCTGGGGGTCCACAATATCAGGAGGGGGTATTCCCTCCATTCCTGACTACGCGCCTGGTTGAGCTAGCATAATGGCGTCAGCAGTCATTTGCAGATCTGCGGGCCTGCCCTACAGGCTGCTTTATTATATACTTTAATGCACATTCTTTTCGCATCTGATGATTTTTATACTCTGATCTGATTTGGTGTATACGTACAACACAAACATTTGATTAATGTTTCGTACGTACGTACTGTCGTTCTAATATATGTTTATTCGTTTTTGTATTTTTTTCCAGAGACTACAGGGATAGATCATTTCGTCGGCGTTCAAGATCTCGTGAACGTAGAAGATCAAGTTCCAGGGATCGGGAGCGTAAAAGCAAGTGAGTCCCACTAATTTGTATTGCAATTTTTTGAGAGTCGTATGTAGATCCTGTCAGGACACAGGAACCAGGCTTAGTTAGGTATATATATACGTACAAATTAGGAAAACTGTAGGACACTGTTCATTGCATCCATGCTTAAATTTTTTAAGTGTTTTTGTTGTAAAATATGTACGTACTAATGTCTCCGGTTCTCTTAGAGTATATACTATATACTATGTTTATGTTATTTATAGTGTTTGTTATTGTTTAGACGAGACAGTGGCTGGAATGAGCCGCGAGATCGTCGATCTTTGAAGAATAAATCGTCAACCAGCAGCGGCAGCAGTCGACGATCTAGAAGTAAATCCCCGCCACCAAATCGAAGCGGAGGTGGCAGTTCGGCGACGTCCCGTACCACCACCACCACCTCGTCTGATCTCGTCACCAGGATTGATCCTGAAGTTTTCAATCTCAATGATAAGGTATATATATTACGTACAATACCAACCGTATGTTTTATGCAAAGGTTGTGCCAGTGGCCAAAGTTTTGACCAAAAATCCTAAGAAATTGGCTTTTTATAGGCACTCTAGGGTATTAAGCGAGGGAAAGCGAAAAAAGTGGGGGGGGGGGGCTGGAAGGGCACGGGGTCGAGTGGGGGGAGGGGACGCCCCTTTTCCTAGAGATACAGGAATCTACTGACGCGTATAACTAGTCCTTAGTCCTGAACGGAGGCTTTGAATTGACTACTATCTGGGTTTTCTTCAGTGGGGAGGGCGGGGGTGGAGGTTCGCCCCCCACTTTTTGTGTTCCCCCATTTTTTGGGCTTCCCGCACTCACTATAAGGTGTTCAGAAAAAGTCAAATTTTAAGGATTTTTGCTCAAAATTATAAAAAAGTTTCCTGCCTCGCTGGGTTTTTTCGTCTATTTTGCTGCTAAAACTTGATTTTTGAGCACTGTCGAGCTTAAACAATTAGCAGTATACGTGGAAACACCCATTTTTACGGTATTTCTAGCATATTTTACCCTCCCACTTTTAGTCCTCCCCCCACACAAGTGGGGGGGGGGGTGGCTCCCCCTTGAATTTGCTGTATCTACTTCAGCATAAAATGTAGGAATTTGTTCTGACTGTGTGTTTTGTACAATTTCTATTTCTTATAGGAGGCTGCTGAAAAACGTCTGGCCGAAGAGATGCAGAAACGAAAGGAGCGTATTGAGAAGTGGCGTGCCGAGCGAAAGGCCCAGCTGATTAGGGAGGGCAAACTGGGGGAACTGACGGGGGAGTTGCCGCCCCCGCCCGCGCCCCCGCTGCCCACTGGGGCGGGTGGTGGATCACAAAAGTCCTCCTCCACGGCGGATGAGACGGCTAATGGGAAGCGAAAGAAAAAAGTACGTTACGTATTTAAGCATAGGTATTTTTTAGGGATTTTTCTTAAGAAGGGAGAGGGGGGGGGTCCCGAAGGAGAGGCAGTGTTCGTTGGGTAGAGGGTAGGATTTTTTGAAATAACGAGACAAAAATCGTGTAGTATTTTATGGTATATTGTATTTTGCAAAAGTGGCTCAAAACGTTGCCTGGATTTCCGCTACAAATAGACTTTTTAATCTGGAAAAATTGTGAACGTTAGCCTGTTTTGGCACATACTTGTGCACCCAAAAAATTCCGAGGGAAAGGGGGGGGGTAAAATGCGGAAGAAGGGGGATGATTTAGTTTCAAATTTGCTTATATGTGTTGGCTAAAGTTCGGTATATTTATATTTATTTATATTTATATATTATTTATTAGTTATTTATTTATTTATTTATTTATTATTTATATATATTTATCTTTATTTAGCTTTCAGTAAGTAAGTGGAAGCTCCCGGCTGCCATTTGAAAACTGTGATGGAACTAATGCAGTGAAAGTACGACCAAAAAATGTGTGTACAAGCTTTGGCCATTTATAGCAGATTAACCTTTGGAGTAAACCCCAACAATGTTTATGTACGTATTATTAGAATCCTCAAGAACCCGAGATTTCGAAAATCCGGAACCAGCCAGAATTCCGGGTTTCATTCACGGAAAATCTAGAATTTTCTGTTTTTCGCCCAATTTTTATCACTATCAAAATTTTGTTTTTATAATCGAATAGAGCTGGTTCCGCTACACTTTTTTGCTCTTAGAAGTTTTTGACGAAAGTGTATATACCAAATTTCCAGAATTCCGGGTTTTCAAAATTTTCGGAATTTAAAAATTTGTTCCAATTCCCAGACAATGGGTATCATTCGAAAGCTCTTATCGAGCTGAACAACTTTTGTAATAGTACGAACTCTTGAAAATTCACTAAAATCCCGGAATTCCCGAAAACCGACTTTTCCTTATTTAAAAATTTCCTCCAATGCCCTCTTTATGGGTATCATTCGAAAGCTCTTGAACGAAACCCGCAATTCCGGATTTTTCTCGGTAACCTTATGATTCTAAAATATATACATTTTTTGGGGTTTACTCAAAAAGTTAATCTATGTCTATTGCTATAAACAATCTACATTTGTACGCACATTTTTTGGTCGTATATACTATAGATAGATAAACTAAATATTATATACTAGCTGATAATTAAGGTTAAGTTGTACAGATGTTATATGGTGCCGGAGTGCTCGGTCGCATCAAATAAGCCGGCTGGCATGCACTGTTCTGATTGTCGAAACTAGCATGGTCAGTGTGCTAACGATGCGTAAAATAAACATTTAGTCTAAGTCCTAGGCCTCTGCAATTTTTTTACAGCCAGGGCTGTATTGTAAATTGTAGAGGAGTGACTTTAGACACAGTATTAGTTAGAAGAGTAGCTTTTGTCAGTTTACGTATTTTCTTTCATTTAGCTTTAGAATTTGTAAAGCTCTGGTTTTTAGATTTGTCACGTTTATAAATGCGTCCCCACTTTTGGGGTCCCCCCTTGTCATCATCCCCACCTTTTTGGCCCCCCCGTTCCCGCTCACCTTGAGGTGCCCAAATAAATGCTATTTTTTAGGGATTTTTGGCAAAATTGTGAATAGTTTTTCTGGCCTCACCGAAATTTTTTGGTCTAAAATCGTCCCTTTTAGACCTAAAACTTAATTTTTGAGCACTTTTTTGTAGCAATTTTAGCCCAATATTCCCCCTGTTTTGGTATCCCCCTCCCCCTCCCCAACACTTTTCCGTCTAAAGTAAACCTAGGGTGTAATGCATCTTACATTTATACAGTTTTTGTTGTGCTTTGTTTTTGGATTTAGGTTGTGGTATTCTTCAACAACCAAGTATATACCTATAGTACGTAAGGCTTCATATATAAGTCCGGGTTTTTGACATGTTTTAAACATTACGTATATGTATAAAGGTTATCCAGTTATCCACTTATGTTGGATTTATTCCCCTTGATTCTTATTTTTAGAGCAAGTCTCGTGTTTTTTCGTTGATATTCGATGTTTCGATTTCGAATTTCGATTATATAAGCCGGCTGGCGTGTGCCATGTTTTTATCATAATATATTATAACATGTCCAGTGTGCTAACGATGCGTACAGTAAACCTGTTTTTGTCCTAGGCCTCTGTAATTTTTTATTATTTTCAAATAAATTGTGGAGGAGTGACTGATGTACATTTACTCACCTAATTTAGGTATATTCCTCCCCCCAGCCATTTCATTCCTTCCATCTCCATATACGTACTTATTCCACTTTTACTTCTAAATTGTCGCCGACTTAGAGGAATCACATTTTTGTCTCTCTTCCGATAAATATATAATCTGCTGATGGGCGCTGGATATTCTGATAATATCCGATTGAGGCAAAGTATTGTCAAAATTTTGAAAATTTTTTCAAGAATTCTTTGAAAATAATTTCAAAACCAAGGCTGTAGTTTGATTTGTTGGTAGACATTCATAGCGTAGCACAACATTGACAGAAAAATCAAAATTTTAACTGTAAAATCGAAAAACCATTTTGAGTAGACGGATAACCAAACCGGATATGGAAAAATATCCGGTGCTCATCACAGATACACGTACGTATATATATTAATGTTTTTTCTCACAGGTTACGGGATACAGAAAAATTTTATTTTACGTGTCTACTTATTCACTAATTTATCAGAACAATAAAGAGTCAAAACAAACACCAGTCCACGGATCCACGGGGATATATACACAGATATCAATGAGAATAGAAGAATATCAAAACGTGGACACCCAGAAATCTAACCATCATTCCTTACGTTATCTTCGCGTGATTAAGGTTGGTTAGATTTCTGAGTGTCCACGTTTTGCTGCTTTCCTATTCTTATCCACTGATTTATGCAATTGTAGAATCTGTCTAGAAGAATAGTATCACTTATTTTCCCCTACTCTTTCTAGTCCAGTTTCACCAGAACGTTTCGATCTGATATCGCCACAGATGGCGGAAATAGGGTCAGATCGGAAGCTGATGAATCGCTGAATTCTTCGTCACAACTTTCCAGAGGCAGTTCCATGCGACGATATCGGCCCGACATGCTGAAGGATCCTTTCAGCAGTCGGTTTAGCCGGTTTCCACCCGGAGGGTAGCTGGCCAGGGTCCGGTTTTCCGAGGACGGGAATTCCGGTTCCAGGGCAATTGTTGACATGTCATCCATTTGTATTATCTGAAAAGAATTGAATGAGTAGGTTGTTGGATTTACTTTAGGCAAAAATGATTAGGGTGGCGCTTACTAGAGGGGGGTGTGTCCAAAAGTGGGAGAGGGGATAAAACGGCTACAATACAGTAGTCTAAATACCTGTTATCCGCATACTGCTGTAAAACGTTAAGCTAAAACGTTTTAGCACCAAAATAGACAATTTTTTACCAAAAAACTTGTTTGAAAATATTGACCAAAAATCCACAAAAAATTTGGCAATTTGTAGGCACTCTCGGATGAGTGGGGGGAAGCCCAAAAAAGTGGTGTGGGCCCGAGTGGAGGAACCCAGATAATGGGGAGGGGAGAGGACGCCCCCTCCTCCCTTTCTAGTCACTAAAGTAAACCCAGGTTTGCTTGAAATTAGGCATAAGGTTTGGAATTTTTTGAAATTTTGCAGTGCAGGAGCAATTCGTACTTTTTTGGCGGGGGGTTACGTTTTTGGGGAAAGGTCTGTTTTCTTTCGGGCACCACCAGACACACACCCGCCAGCATAGGTTGAAAGGTTCTGGCCCAGCTGCATAACATTGGCGTTGTGAAAATGTCTCAGATCCAGAACTTCGTTAATCGATGATTAATCTATTGGGATTATGCAGATTATTCGACGACAATTGGTTCACTCAAGTTTTTTCGGGTGATCCGTCGAAACCGGTCCACTCAGTCCCCGAAATTGTCTCACTCGAAATAGTCTCCTCCCAGAATGTTTTGGCGGGTGTCGAAATTTGTAAATAATAGGCCAATTTTTAAATTTAATTTAATATAAACTTTGTCAAATTACTGATTTATTTACTGATTTAATTACACATTACAAACTACAGCTACTAGCAGCGTAAACTTTACCTTTTGAGGATGTTGACCAGTTTGTTGTTGTCCGTTACTGGTGGAATGCATCTGATAGGGTCCAAATTCGTCCGCTGACTGCGGGTGGTCTGTTGCTTCACCGAACCCGGATCCGGTTTCCGGTTCGGCTGCTGTTGTGGAAGATCGGATTTGTAGTTGGGGAGATTTGAGAGATTTCGGGGTCTTTGACCAGCAGCACGTGCACATGGAGGCTGTCAGTAGCACTGTATTGATCAGCCATGTTAGCACTAAAATTAGGGATTAAAGAAGATGATGATCTAATTAGGTGTTAGCTAGGATTCAAGAAAATGATGAAGAAAATTAAGTAATGTTTGTGAAGCTGAAATGAGGCAAAAGTTAAGTGAAATTTCCGAAAACTAAATTGAATTGAAGTTTAAAGGTTATAGTCAATCGGGAAAAAACGCCATTTTTTCAAACTTCTGGGCGTGTAGAACTCATTTTTTGGAATTATGGGAAAATTCTTGTAGTTTGAAGAATGGCAACCCCTACGGATTATTTTCATTTATTAATGACTTCTCTGCACTGTAGCAATAGAGAGTACTTTGTGATTTATTTCCTGGGAAAAAAGCCAAAATCGGGGGAAAAAAGCCAGTCATCGGGAAAAAAGCCACTTTGGTCGAAGCATATCCTGAAGGCGTAGACCAATTCTGAGTGTTCCAACGTGTTCAGCGTCGCTTATTTACTCTAGATTTGTTGTTTACCGAGGCAAATTGCCTTCGTAAAGCATTTAATAGAACTTTTTAGTTTGCAGCATAAACTGGCTAGGTTTTATCAAATATAACGTAAACATACAAATTTTTTAAAAACTTTCTAAAACGAAGGCTAACCACAAAATAGTGTTTTCCAATGAATTCTTAATGCTCTTTTTGGCCAAATGTGCCAGTTTCAGGATGAAATGTGTAGTGTAGCGGTCAAAACGACTGACTTGACATATTAGTCCAAAAGTTGCTCATTTCAGGGACTGTCCACCTAAAAACGGTATTGCTTTGTAAAACTTGAATTGCTGATTATTTTCATAATAGTTATCATGCCAGAAATCCAGAAAAACTGCTCACTATGGGTATCGCAAGCGACTGGCTTTTTTCCCGATGGGTCAAAATCATCGGGAAAAAAAGCCACACCTGTCCAGAGACAACGTGACATTCTGAACTGTTTGCAATTGTATGAGGATAAAGCCAGACATGTTCTCTCTTGATTGCAATAGAAATTATTCAGATAGCGCTATTGACGCTAAAGTTATGAATTTTTGAAACATTACCGTTTTCCCGCCTTTTCAGGAACAAAATTTTCCAAAAAATGTCGACCCCGCCGTTGACTATAGGGGAGAGCTAGAAAGCTAAAAATCGGCGTGTGGGCTTATATTGAGGTCGCCATTCTACACGCCAAATATTACTGCAATAGCTTCACCCGTTAGGCCACAGCAGTCGTGGCTTTTTTTCCCGAAATTTTGACGTGGCTTTTTTCCCGATTGACTATATATGTTTGGAAAGTCTATAGGTGTTGTTTTATTTTCTTGTGTTTTTATTTAATCCGGCAAGGTTTCAGCTCTGGGAATCTTTGTGTTGTTATTTCTGTAACCATTTAGTTTACTGATAAATTGACAACTAAAATCTGCCCGTTCGTCTACACTACAACAATATGAAATAGTATATACTTCATATTAATTAAGATCAACTCTTTTTGTGAAGTTGACAAGTTTGATAACGGAATTTAGTAAGCCGTTTCTACAGTGTCGCTGTTCGTTACTCACATTTAATGAAGGCCAAAACAGCGCACACCGCACTGATACTGTATGCCGTGTGCTGCAGGCTGACAGCCTCTACAGAAGTTGCTGTACAGTTCAGTAGTTGTCCACTCTGACTGTTTCCTTTGGAACCAATTGAGCCCAGCTCCGTGGACCAGTGGATAAATTCGGTCAACAGTACACCACAGATGATTGTACCAATGGTTTGTAGGATTAGAATTGTGAGATAGAACCCGTTCTGCCTCAGGTACCAGTGTAGCCAGACTAGCCCAGAGACGCTGGCCAGCAGCAAATAGACGGCGCAACAGGGTCCCATCCCTGAAATGAGAATGATAAATAAACCTGTTACTACCTTTTTGGGTTTTTTAGTTGTTTTTTTAATTTTTTGGTTGGTTGCATGAGTTGCCACAGACTGTACGTGCTGGTATCAGCAAAAGGCTAACGTTGAAAAAACTTTAATTACATAATTAATAGAAAGTGATGCAGTTACTAACTCCAGGGTTTTCTCTAGGCGAAAAAAGTGGGGGGTCACTTGTGGGGGGAAAGATCAAAAGTGGGGGGGCTAAAAATGCTAAAAATACGGTCCAGAATTGCGTGTGTCCTACGTATACTGGTATAAATAAGCTAAAAAGCGCTCAAAAATCAAGTTTTAGTATCAAAATAGACTATTTTGGACCAAAAAATTGTGGCTCAGCCGGAAGTTTTTTAATTTGACCAGAAATTTCCCAACTCCCACTTTTCGCCTAAAATAAACCCAGATAAGCGATTGGTGCTTAGCAGATACGTACAATTTATAACTATATATATAATAGACTGATAACTCGCCTACCTTCACGATAGGAGTCGGGTAGATATCGAAAGATGCTCTGAAGTAAGGTTGATGGTGATGCCAATTTTTTGTGACCTTTTTCGCTTTCGTCGATTCTCTCTGTAGTAGTCTTCGCTACACTCGGTTTCAAAAGTGTACTACTTTTGGCTGAAGGTTGTTGCGTTGTTGTTGAGATGGCAGTGTTGGTTTTCTCTGTCGATGTGGTTAGAACTGTGGTTGGCGGTACGATAGAAGTTGTGGCATGTGTAGACCCAGTTATTGTGGCAGTGGTGGCTTTCTGGAATTACAGAAATGGAATAAAGATTAAAAAATCTTTAAAAATTTGAAAACTGATTTATTGAAGTACATTTACTTTCAGAGAGTGTCTACCCATCCCTCCCCCCATTGGTGAAGATATATAAGTATAAATATTTAGTTTTATTTTTAGGTTAGATAATAGGTGATAAATATGTTACTTCGGCAAAGGCTGAACATGTTTTGAAATTTTAAGGAAAATCTTTGACACAATGTATCCATTTTTGTGCCTTGGAGAGGCTTTTCAAAAATTGGGTTAAAGGATAAACCCCCTCCTGCAAAAATGCTAGACCAATCATCAGTTGGTTTTTTCGTTTTTTTCAGTCTTTCAGTTACATAAGATTACATACAATTACGGTTTCTGCCTTATCAACCAAATTGACTTACCCTTTTATCCCTTACAGCTTTTACGGCTGTAGACGAAGTAGTAGCCGCAGTAGTAGTTGCATTGATGACTGTCACAGTAAAATTTGCTGGGATTGTGCTATTGTCGGACTCTGTAGTAACGGTTGTTGGGTTCAACTTAGTTGTAGTAGTAGCAGCAGCAGTAGTAGTAGTAGTGGTAGTAGTAGTAGTAGTAGTAGTAACAGTACCACTAGTAGTAGGAGTAGTTGTAGCAGAATTTGCAGTAGTAGTAGCCGCAGTAGTAATAGCAGGTGTATTACTAGTGGTAGTAGCAGGAGTAGTAGTAGTAAAGTTTGTAGTATCAGTCGAAGTAGGTGAACGTTCTCTGCTGGCAGATTGCATGCAGTTTTGCAGTCTGGTTGCAGTGGCCGAAAGTTGTCTAGTTTTCAGGATTAGCACAAAGCTAAGCACCATTAGCAGTAGGGCAAAAATCGACTGCACCCTGACGCCAATTAGCAGTTGTTTTTGAAAACGAATGTAGAAGCGGGGCTTTGGAATTCGCAGGGTGAAAACGTCAGAATCATCGGGAAATGAGCGACCTTGCGCCCCTGAGTTTCGATGTAGATTGGAGGAGTTCATGACTCTTACTTAGGGGGCAAAAGTTAGAGTTACGTAATAGAGTAACTCGCTAAGTTGAGTAAAGAGTAAAGAAACAAATAAGCTATTAAATGAATTAAAAGAAACAAGCATCAATAGACAGACGTTGCAGTGAAAGCAGTTAAAGTTAATGACCTCTTTTATATACA
Organism: Trissonchulus latispiculum; assembly: GCA_030248195.1. Classification (NCBI taxonomy): domain Eukaryota; kingdom Metazoa; phylum Nematoda; class Enoplea; order Enoplida; family Ironidae; genus Trissonchulus; species Trissonchulus latispiculum. The sequence goes on from JASAND010014365.1 coordinate 68,844, forward strand.
TCCCGTACAGGATTTGGTTCGGGGGGTTTTTCTCAAAAAATTGCGAAAAATTTGTACTTTTTACCTCCCATTTTTTCCAACATACGCAATATCTTAATTGTCTTTTTGTCATTTACAATATATTTTGATCTGGCCTTTAGGCTTGCCGAATATGACGTTCTGAATAGATTTAATGAATAACTTCAGCAGGGGTTTTGTTGTAAAAAGGTTGCCCTGTAAACTGCAAAATATTGCGTCTGATGCGGTTTTTGTGCGATTGTCGTTGCAATCTTGTTGCGATCTTTTTAAGAAGATTAGTGACTAATTGACATTAGACGATTTTTTTCAGAGACAGTATATATATATTCTACGTAACTTCTGTTTTTCTAAATTTCTTATTTCAATTTTTGAAGTGGACCACCTTTCCTACGTACGTACGTTTTTACTCGGTAGGGAGTTTTAGCCTAACGTTCGTAGCTGTAGTTTTTGTTAATTTTTGTAAATTTTTATGATTAATTCACAGAAAAGTGAAAACTTTGATTACGCTTTTAAGTGACTGTGATGTAGACAGAGCTTTACGTACAGACATGTGCAGGAGGGGAAGTTTGGGGGGGGGGGGGTGAACCGGCGGCTGGAGGCCGCCGGAAAAAAAAGGCCGCGTGAAAACCCCCCCAAGCACATGTATGTTTACGTACGTACTTTAAAGTTCCCCTCCCCCAAACTTGTGTTGATTATGGTATGGCTTTGGACTGCTGTATGTTAAATGTAACTGACCTCTAGCCTCGAAAATTTTTATGGTATTTTTACCGGGGGCGGGGCGGGACCTTCCCTCGAAATTGAGCTCATCCCAAAAATGCCTTCCCCTCCCCCCCCCCCGAAATCGCCCCTCCCCGGCATTATTGCTAATATATACCACGGGAAGTTTTGGGGCCCCAATTTTAGCTAAAGATAGGCAATTTTCAAAAATTGTTCTGCTTCGCCGGAGATTTTGTCATAAAAAATATATACTATTTTAGCTTAAATTCTGGCATTTTTCAGAGCCTTTTGTGTTTCTACGTGCACCTGCGCCTAAAATACCATTTTTGGCTCATTATTATAGAAAAATCCCCCAGGACCTCCTGTCCCGGGGAAAACCCTAAAAGGTACCCTGAATTTTAGCTGTTAAAATTTCCGACATTAGTATACGTACTTAAACTTATGCTATATATATATATATATACTTATTCGTAATCCTTTGGTGCCAGAAGAAATTTTGCCTTATTTTAGTGCATTTTAGTGCGTAGTCTAGGCAGTTCTTAAAAAATTGTCTTTGTAACCGGCTATATTAGACTCGTAGCCGATTACCAGGGAGAGAACACAAACACAACTGCATACACTTTTTATTTAACTGTTTACACGTACGGTTACAAAACAAGGCTTCGGACTCGAACGCCGACCTGACTCTTACTCTAGGCTCTTTACTCTCAGCCTGTACACAAACTCTAGGCCTTAGTCCAGCCTCTACAGAAACTCATAAAAAGCCCTAACGCCGGTACTTCAACGACTCGACGTGAAACGCTACACACAAAAACCTAAAGCAGTGACTCTATCGCACTGCGATCCCTAACAGCCACTATCACCGGGCTGTGCTGCAGCAAAGCAAATAGACTGGCTTAGACTGACCCCACGAGCCTATTTTCGCAGCCTATTTATACTCTTTTACAGTCACGCCACTTTCTAAGAATAGAAAGGTGACATTTCCGAATTCGCCGAAAAGCTGGATTTTCGGAGTTTTCAACACCCAGTTTTCCTGGACATTCGCTGACAGAAAATGGAAAACAACTCCGCTTACGTAAATGGCAGGCGCAGGTGCAAGTGCACTACCTTCTATAGCAGTTCTGCACTGATCCGGGATGAGGCTAATTACTACGTAGGATATAGATGTGCATGTGTTGTTATATGCGTGTATATGCTGTGTGTATAGGTGTGTGTATATAAACGTACGCAGTATATAATAGCCTACGTGTGACTTTTCTGCATGCCATATAATGATTGTTGACACATTATATGCAGCACGCTAAAGCAGAAGGCAGGAGCATTATATGCTATTACATACAGCACGCTGCAGCTGAAGCCAGCGTGTTATATATTGCGTATGCAGCAGCAACAGTGCCGTTATATGCCAGCGTGCTAAAATCGCGCTGCGACACGGAGAAGCATTATATACCTACGTTAAGACCTGCACGTATTTTAGGCATTATATGTTACGTAGAATTTTCTACCTAAGTGTCCTGCTACATTTCTCCCCCTTAATAAAGAAAGCGTCCTCGCTTTTATGGAAGTTTCGAACGGTAACTCACGTAAGGCTGTGAGGGTGTAAATTTCAGTGGGTCTTTTCTGCAGACTGTATGACCATAACTTAGCATAGCTGAACCCTTTAACTCAGGGAAGAAAACGTTTGCAATGCATACCTTTTGCGTTGAGGACATAAAACATTGCAGAATACACTGACTAGCTACAGCAACTAAGGACTACGAAAGCAACTAATGTATATATATATGCGTATAATTGCCGAAAGATCACCACCAGTTCGATTCACTCTCATCACGATCGGGACGTTTCCTCCTATAGTACTTCGGGGTAAACGATTGCTTTAGGATTAACCAAGCAATTAGCCAACACCTCTGGTGTTTGAATGCAGAGTTACTTTGCAGAATTCGAAAGGTGTAACGAGTGCAGTAACTGAACTGATTCAAAGTAGAAATCTTTGAATTGTAGCATTCAAAACTAAAATTTGAGTTTAAGGTGCTTGATACCATGGAACTCTGCTCAGCTCGCGGAATTACAGTAGTCACCGCATCACCCAATTTTCCAAGCAAGCCTAAGCATAAGAACCATATAATTCCAAGAAAAACGCCAAATCTCGAAATAAAGCTAAAGGGCACACTTCTACGGTCAGTTCTCGAACACTTTGTAGAACGCATCTGCTTGGTACTGCACCGACCGCGTCGCCCAGAATTTTGCTCTACAGGTAATGTCTGGACGGTTCTGTTCGTACGATTTTGTTTGCACAGGTTAGCTACAGGTGCATGACCAGGTAAGCTTAGCATTTTCTCGGGAAGCTTTTGTTGCGGCTGAATTTTGAATAGAACTCTTGCTGTTACAGTCAGGATCAAGCTATGTGCTACAGTCGCCACAGCGTTAAAATTTTCAAACTGCCGCTGATGTTTCACATCTTTCGCAGCTTGTGAGCATAAAATCTGTGCAAATGCCAAGTTCTCAACAACGTTATACGACACTTCACTTTCTACGATCTGTTTTTCTCTAGTGACTTTTGTGCACACATGCTCGACCACTTTGCTAGAATAGGGTTTCGTGATTACGGCTTCGATTTCAGTCAATTTCATCTGACCTACACTACACACTACACTACACACAAAAACCTAAAGCAGTGACTCTATCGCACTGCGATCCCTAACAGCCACTATCACCGGGCTGTGCTGCAGCAAAGCAAATAGACTGGCTTAGACTGACCCGACAAGCCTATTTTCGCAGCCTATTTATACTCTTTTGCAGTCACGCCACTTTCTAAGAATAGAAAGGTGACATTTCCGAATTCGCCGAAAAGCTGGATTTTCGGGGTTTTCCACACCCAGTTTTCCTGGACTTTTGCTGACAGAAAATGGAAAACAACTCCGCTTACGTAAATGGCAGGTGCAGGTGCAAGTGCAGGTGCAGGTCCAAGTGCACTACCTTCTATAGCAGTTCTGCACTGATCCGGGATGAGGCTAATTACTACGCAGGATATGGAAGTGCATGTGTTGTTATATGCGTGTATATGCTGTGTGTATAGGTGTGTGTATATAAACGTACGCAGTATATAATAGCCTACGTGTGACTTTTCTGCATGCCATATAATGATTGTTGACACATTATATGCAGCACGCTAAAGCAGAAGGCAGGAGCATTATATGCTATTACATACAGCACGCTGCAGCTGAAGCCAGCGTGTTATATATTGCGTATGCAGCAGCAGTAGTGGAATATGCTGTTATATGCCAGCGTGCTAAAATCGCGCTGCGACAAAGAGAAGCCGTTATATACCTACGTTAAGACCTGTACGTATTTTAGGCATTATATGTTACGTAGAATTTTCTACCTAAGTGTCCTGCTACATTTCTCCCTCTTAATAAAAGAAAGCGTCCTCGCTTCTATGGAAGCTTTGACACGGCAACTCATGTAAGGCTATGAAACCAATTTCGCTGGGGATCTTCAGACAATATGACTGATAAACTATTTAGCTCAGGAAAGAAAGCATTTACAGAGGAGGATACGTACACTTAGCGCTGAGGACATGAAACATTGCAGAATACACTAACTAGCTACAGCAACTAAGGACTACAAAACAAAAGCAATGCGTAGAATAGCCGAAAGATCGCCACCAGTTCGATTCACTCTAATCACGGTCAGGACGTTTCCACTTATAGTACTTCGGGGTAAACGATTGCTTCAGAATTAACCACGCAATTAGCCAACACCTCTGGTGTTTGGATGCAGAATTACATTGCAGCATTTGAAAGGTGTAACGAGTGCAATTACTGAACTGATTCAAAGTAGAAATCTTTGAATTGTAGCATTCAAAACTAAAATTTGAGTTTAAGGAGCTTGATACCATAGAGTTCTGCTCGCCTTGCGGAATTAATGTATTCACCGAATTACCCAATTTTCCAAACACGCCTAAGCAAAAGAACCATACAATTCCAAGAAAAACTCCAAATTTCGAAATAAACTTAAAGGTTACACTTCTACGGTCAGTTCTCGGACATTTTTTTGAACGCATACGTTTAGTCTTGCACCAGCGACGTATCCCAGAATCTGTCTTTAAAGGCAGAGCTTGGTCTAGTTTAGTAATCCCAGGACTCACACTACCTGGCTTACGCAAGCTAGGTACAGTTTCACGCTCAGGTAAGCTTAGCCTTTTCTCGACAAACTTTTGTTGCGATTCAATTTTGACTGGTATCCGTGCTGTTTCAGTCAGTACCAAGCTATGTGCTACAGTCGCTACGCTAGTGAAACTCTCGAACTGCCGTTGAACTATTGCACATTTTGCACTTTGTGGGATTAGAATCGCAGCAGTTGCTGAGTGCTCACCAACATTACTGGTCGACTCCAGTACGGTAACTGGTTTTTCTGCTTTGACATTTGAATACATAGGGTATTCAAAAACATTGACCTCATTACTAGGATTAGGTTTTGTGATTACTGTTTCGACTTCAGCCAATTTAATCTGACCTAAGCACGGCACTTGTTTCTGCTTAAGGTTGTTAGAGATGAGCCATTTGCTGTCGAAACTAATTTTTATGGATCCCTGGGCCTCGAGGGGTTCAAATTGCTTCCTTACTCGCCCCGGCTGTGCTTCAGGGATTTTATGCAGTATATGTCTTATAGGCTGACAGTCTGATATGCTGACAGTAGGCTCTACCAGAGCACGCTGTCCCAATACAAACCCCACTTTTGCAAACATGTACGCGGAAGACGCAAGCAATTGTTTAAG
>JASAND010014367.1:0-40255 GCA_030248195.1 Trissonchulus latispiculum
TGATAGTAATAAGGTAAAAGGTAAAGGTGACCCCTGGAGAATATCCATCCCTGCTTCAGGGACAAGGGGTGCCGGTGCTCATCCCCGGATACACAGCCGTAGAGCCAGGAGTGTCACCTCAAATGATGACTACATCCGTGGAAGGGGGGCCGGCCCTTCAAGGCATTAAGCCTTACACGGACTCCTGTTACCTTCCCACAATAGTGGTACCCATTTACCGACCAATTAAGGATGGATAGCTGGGTTGGCTAGAGCTCACGGCGAACCGATATGTGCTTAGTCCCTTGCTCAAGGGGATTTGTGAAAGCTTTGCGGCAGCGGGGATTCGAACCTCGGACTATCGGATCCGAAGTCGAACGCCTTAACCACTCGGCCGGCACGGCACAATGATAGTAATAAATATAGTGATTATACAGTAGTAACCATAATAATAATAGTAATAATAATAGTAATATAATAATAATAATAATAGATTAGCAATAATAATACTGATAACAATAATAATAATACTGATAACAGTGATTAAGTAGTAGCCGTAAATATTGATAACAATAGCATTTACATTGTTAATACATATTTACTGCACAATGACCAGTCAAACAGTATAGTGTAACCATCATATTAGTAACTTCATGTACAACAAACTTAGTGTTAGGACGCTGTTGAAACGCCCATTCAATATGATCTTTGCTTTCAATATCTTCAATAAACCGATCCAATTCTGCTCTGCTGGAAATGAGGCGAGGTAAGGTAAACAGGGAAGTGTTGTTGCTGGCATAGTAATATATCAATTCGTCGTTGAGTATATTTCTGAGGATGAAACCAAACGAAACATTCCATTTAGACCTGTACTTGTGGTCGAGGAATACTGACAGGAGGGCTTTCTCTATTTCTTTCATGGACGTTGTCTTGAGGCGAAAGTTGTATTGGCGCATAAACTTCTTGATGATGTGGTGGGTTCTGATTTGATACCAGTTGGCTTGGTAAATCTCACTGGCATCTGGTGGAGGGTCAGTAGGGTCTTCCTCCAATGGATCTCCGCTGGTAGGTGGATGTTCCTTTTCAATATGTTCCTTGAGCCGGTCTTCTCTCAGGAATTTATCTCCACATTGTTCGCAAGGAAATGTTTCAGGATGGTTTCGTTTGATGTGGTTCTGTAGGTTCTGTGGTCGCTCAAATGATTTACTGCATTCTGGGCATATGATTGGTTGAGAATGAGCAGTCTTCTTGTGGAGGCGTAGCTGTCGTTCATTAGGGAACGTGATTCCACAGGTGTCGCAGGAAGTCGGTTGGTGCTTCTGTCTCATATGCTTGAGCAGGTTATCATTTCGTCTGAACTTCGATGAGCATATCGCACACTCAAATTTCATACGAGAGTCTGAAATATAAGTAATAATTTTCGGCAACATGGAATATTTAACAATAGTTATAAAATTGCAATATTGAAAAATATATACAACTGCTAAAAATGTGACAATGACTAAAAACTACAATCGTTAAAAAATACAACTACTAAAATGCAATCATTAAAAATACAACTTTTAAAAATGCTACAATTAAAAATCTTACCATTTTCCACAAAATTCATTGTCACAGTGATGTAAAGTAACAAATCTGGTGAAAGTCAATGTCAGTAATAGTGGTTAATAAACCTGCCAAACTTGCAATTTATGTCTAAACTTTGCAGCATTCTTGTGCTAGGTTTCATAAAATACACCATCAATCTTTCATACCCTTGTTCATTAATTATTGAACAAAAGTTGTATTGTCTTGGTACCAAAAGTTCTATGTAACAATATTTTCATTACACACAAATTTTCATACGTAGTCACTAGGGATCGACCGGAATTCCGGTTCCGGTTCCGGTTCCGGTACTTTTTGGTTCCGGTTCCGGTTCCGGTTCCGGTTTTTGAAAACGTACCGGAACCGGAACCAATTTTAGCCTATTATCAAAAAGAACAATTTTATTAAAAATTTCAAAAATTTTATCAAACTGCGATTCTCTTATAACAAGAATATGATTTATTCAAAAATTTTCGCCTGCGGCGCTATTGCATTACTTAGAAAATGTTTAGAATTTATAATAATGTCTAATGTATCATTGTTATGAATACGTACGTATTAATATATTATAAAACAAAAATAATACTTAATAACTCAGATTAGATAGCTCAAGACCGTCGAAACTTTTAAATTTAAGTAGTGGTAAAGATACCTAATGCTGAATTGAAATTATTGAAGCCTTGGCGTGGACCTATGCTATTTCAAAATTATAGAGTGCGCTGTTGTATAATCAAATATCAGTTTTAGCTTAAATTTATGTATATATATAATATATATATATATATAATCTTTTTACATGTTTAAATCGAGACTGAACTTTTTGGACTGTTTATTGCTGTTTGTTTATCCAGTGCGCAGATCAACAGAATTACTAAAAAATTATGGATGGAACAAATAGCAAGGGTTTTTTTAAAAATCTTTAGAAGAAACGTCATTTAAAATTTAAAAATCCTGATGAAGCTAGCCAAAAGGAAGAAATTTCGTTTAATTCAAGTTGGAGAAATTGTGCGTTTGTACTTTCTTTGAAACTTGTGAAAAATACTTTTGGCTTGTATGTTTAATGGATGAAAACTTATACATTTCAACCATGCAAAAACATTTGCATTTTAATCAGAAAACTCCAATAACAAAGTAATTATACTGAGATATAATAACAAGCTAAGGAATTAAAAGCCGATGTTCTAAACAAGTCCAATTTTGTATATAGCTGATGTTACCTAAGTTCATAGCCAGATTAGATTTTACAATACGGAATTTGTACAAGAACAGTAATTTTCAGAAAAATTTTAATTTTGAAATACAGAGAGGATAATGAGAAAAAAGTAAACTAAAATGGCAATGGATATCTTTTGTTTTCTAAAAATGTAAATGGCATCATTATTTTTTATTTTTCGTTTTGAAAACGCTGCAACTTTTCCTGGAACTCTAGTAAAGTTAAATGAACTTTTTGATTATGACTAGAAATTATCATACAAGCCAGATAAAAACTAAACATGTTTATGGCTTATTTTACCGAAAGCTGTAGGAGCAGTTTCTGGTGCTCGCAAAAATTTCGTGGAATCACTTTCTATCTACTTATTTAGCTTAATTGAAAATTCAGCTTAACTACATATATACGTATATAATTAAGAAATTAAATTTTATTTGCCTGTAAATCTCCTTTAAAAGTCAACTTGCAATCGATTAAATTATTCATCGAAATTCGTATATATAATGTAAAAATATAGATGCCGTTTATTCATCGAAAATGTGCTCGAATAATATAAATATGGCATATTTATGCGTGTATAATTAATTTTAAATTTTAAATTTTAATTTTAAAGCTATAGAGTAAAGTTTAACTATGCATAAAGACAGAAATCTCTTAATAAATTGCAAATATCATGTTCGTGCATTGAAATAACTATATTACAATGTTCTAGTAACTACAAAAAAGCGAAAAATTGTGCAAAAATTGTCCAAAACGTCAGAAAAAATTTCGATTTTTGTAGTGTTAAAGAGCTAGTTCCGGTTCCGGTTCCGGTTCCGGTTTTTTGGAGTTCCGGTCGATCCCTAGTAGTCACCTTTAATTATTATTAACTAATTAGTTAACCTATAATTATCAACAGGTGACCGAAGTGAGTTCATTATTACTTTATTACACAGGCACCATAATTAACCTAATAGGTGTCAACAATCTTACGTAGACATAAACTTAGAATCACCCATTTTCAGCCAATTTTCATAGTTAATAAATCATTACTAACTAATTAGTTAACTACTAAACAAAATTAGTTGACCGAAGTTAGTTCAACACATGCTCTTTACGTAGACATAAAACTTATCACGTAAAGCTTTCCCAATCTTGCGTAATTGGAGACATAAAATTATAATCACCCATTTTCAGCCAATTTTCATAGTTAATAAATCATTACTAACTAATTAGTTAACTACTAAACAAAATTAGTTGACCGAAGTTAGTTCAACACATGCTCTTTACGTAGACATAAAACTTATCACGTAAAACTTTCCCAATCTTGCGTAATTGGAGACATAAAATTATAATCACCCATTTTCAGCCAATTTTCATAGTCAACTTTAACAAATTATTACTAACTAACTAGCCAACATATAATTACCACCAGGTGACCGAAGTTAATTCAACACATGCTCTTTAAGCTGACACAAAAATTAAAGGGATAAGTATTGCCAATATTATGTAATAGGAAACATAAAATTTTCATTTTCAACCAATGTTTATTGTTTCTTCTTTAATTGCAATGAGACAGGTGCAATCAAACAAGATAAGGCGAATTGGTAAGCTTTGGGAGACAGGTTAAAGTCCTCAGTATGCTAAAGATATGAGCCTGCTAGAAGGCTACTAGCAGTGAAGAATAATTTTAAACAAGCAGGCTGCTAATAGGGAGAGAAAGACTTTTGACAGCTTCGAGTCCTCAGTATGTTATTCATATGAGCCTGCTAGAAAGCTGCTAATAGGGAGAGAAAGACTTTTGACAGCTTCGAGTCCTCAGTATGCTGAAGATATGAGCCTGCTAGAAGGGAGAGAAAAAATTTTAAAGCAATCAGGCAGCTAGCAGGGAGAAAGACTTTTGACAGCTTTGAGTCAGTGTGTTATTCCTATGAGCCTGCTAGAAGGGAGAGAAAAAATTTTAAAGCAAGCAGGCTGCTAGCAGGGAGAAAGACTTTTGACAGGTTTGAGTCCTCAGTGTGTTATTCATATGAGCCTACTAGAAGGGAGAGAAAAATTTTTAAAGCAAGCAGGCAGCTAATAGGGAGAAAGACTTTTGACAGCTTTGAGTCCTCAGTATGTTATTCCTATGAGCCTGCAGAAAGGCAGCTAATAGGGAGACTCATGTCGTCTGAAGTACCTAACTACAAATTTTGGATTCCTTAAGTGTTTATTTTCTTCCTTCCATTTCAAGGTTAGTATAAAGGTCCAGATGGCATATAGAAGAATAAAGGCAAGGAAAATTTAGTTATTTAAGGAAAATGGAAAAAAATTTGTAGAAATATAGTTGGCCTTTACAACTCTGAAGCAAATAGGTAGCAGAAGCATCATTGACAAACAGTCAGGTAAATAAAAGTTTGAAAATGTTACTTAATTAAATTTACGTACTTAATTAGACAGTTAATTAACAAACACTAATTAGACAGGTAAACAAACTATAGTCTAGCAAACTTACAGTTAAATACGTAGATAAATACGTAGGTAAAGTAGTATAAGCTAATGACACTGTTGAAAATTTAGTACAATGTTAGAAAGCTAAGCTAAGCTAAAGGGAAAATTGGCCAATAATGACCTTGAGAACATCTGCGTGCATGATTAATGACCTTACCTGTACGATTAATGACCCTATCCTTCAAAGCCAGAATGAAGCCAAAATACCTGTACAAACAGCTCCCATTTGATGTCTCCTATACTACTCACACATGTTTCCTAATGACATCTTTTATGGCTGCCTTTTTTCTGATAAAATGAACATATAGTTTGCATGCTAGACTTTGTAATGGATTTTGCCTAAACACAGATAATGAACGGGACTTTATTATGTTCCTAGTATGTTGGTTTTGCCCTGTTAGTCTAGTTAGAGGGTTGCCTAGCTGCGAGGAGTGACTTATTGATGAAGGTTCCATGGGCTTCTTTGGATTAAAGGGATGACTTTGAATTTCTGATTTAGCGTCAGTCTTTTGACCAGAACTTTCTTTCGTTTGCCTTTCCCATCCTATCCCCTAACTACGTATAAATGTGTAGACATTTAGTGGGGATATACTTTTTTATGATCTATGGTTTTATAGAATGTGTGACTGACTGACTGACTGACTGACTGAATTAGAACAGGCCACGCTCCAAAGAATTTTGATTTGCTTGTTTTTGAGCATTCAACGGGAAATAGGCGACCGCCTAAAAAAGAGTGGGGGCATGACGAAAAGTAGATAGGAGGCTAAAGTGGGGGAGGCTTGGAAAAGGTTTTCTTCCCACTAAAAAGTGCCAGTCCCTATCCCTTGTGTCTGGAACTTTTTTGGGTAGAAAAATCCTCAAGATAGAATCCCTACAATTAGCCGAGATATGGAATAGTTTGGTCGATGTTACACACTTTAATCTCTGCCTTCCTTTATATTTTCCAATTCGCAAGTTGACTATTATATATTTTCTGCAACTTGTGAAGCAATGTTTTCAATCAACAACTCCAAGAGTTGGGGGTGGGGTGGATAAAAGTTAGAGAAGCCCCTCTCAAACCACCAGAAATAGAACACTATGCCTGTTTAGTTCATTTTGTCTGTCTGTGGAAGTTATGTGGCAACTTTTATTTGTTTTTGTATTTTGTAGACAAACGATTTAACATTTTGTACAATTATGCCGTAGTCCTTTCCTATTGTTGTTACATTTCAATTTGAAATACGTCTTCTTTCTTTTGAAGCTCTCTGCGGACTAAATGGCAAAGGTTAGCTTAACGTGTTGTATGTAAAGCTATATATATAACATCGATGATTACATTTATAACATTAGTTGCAATCATTTTCAAAATTATTAAGTTTTATGAAAATTACATAGGGAGCTTAGCTAAATATAGAAAAATTCCTAAATATTTTAAACATGTCCATTATTGGCGTTAGGTCGTTAGTTTTTCTTATTTTTTAGATTTTGATTGGACAGAAATGTCCATCTGATGATTTAGCTCAAACTAACTGCATTATTCTCAATGCAGCTGATTATCCTGCCGATAAAGTTCCGTAAGTTGTTGAAATACGTATGGAAAAAGAGTGACTAAAAAATGTGACAATGTCGACAACCATTGGCAATTTTCGTCATGCTGGACAAAAGGGTGACATAGCTCTTCGCCAGGCAGTTCCTCTCTTTTCGTCTGCACTGGCTCAGATGGTGTTGATTTATCAATTTTCTCTTTCTCATTTTAATTTTTTTAACACTGGAATATGTTTCTATGGCCTTGTTTATTGTGTAAGCGTATGTTTCTGGGGTTATTCCAGGGACCTTTCTTTTTCTTTGTATGGGCTTCTTGGGCCCTACCCCAAGGAAATTTGAGAGGGAGCAGGCGAAAATTTTTCTCAATCTGTGCTAAAAATAGTGATTTTTTAGCAGACACTGTAAAAGTTTATTTTTGTCGCAGAAATAGGCAGATTTATATATAGTGGTCTGGCTTATTTTTAGGCAAAATTGGGGGGGTAGGGGGGGCGTGCCCCCCCCCCCCCCCGAGGGGGGGGGGGCGCGGGGGGGGGGGGGATTTTTTGTAAATTTTTTGTTTTGAAACGGCAAAAATTGAGTAATAATCTCTAATCTATAAAAATCTAAAAATCTAAGTAAAACCTTTTGAAAATTCGGCCTTTTGAGCCAATTTTTCAGGGCCAAGTTTAATACCAGAGCGGCACCCTCTGGTTTTGGGGAGGGAACGAATTTGGAGGGGAAGGTCGTTTATGGGGGGGTCCACTAGAATAAGCCCACTGTATAGTGTAAGACTTGAAAGACAGATCTGATCATTTTTATGGGTGTGAGAGGAGACTAAAAAGTCAACTAAAAACTGTTAAATTTATGTTAATTATTTTAGCCATGTGGAAATAAAGAGGCCAACTGCTGTTCACCGATATGTCTTCAGTGTTAAGAATCACAGTGGAACTCGGCCAGGAGAATGTGGCTTCAGTTTGATACAGGTGTTTATATATATTACCCTTTTTCTTTCAGCGATTTTATGTCATTAGATACTGTTATCGCTGAATATTTACAGCTACATAAGCGGCAAGGGTATTGTATTTAAATGTTTGAAGTTCCTCTCCTCCTGCTTTTCTGGAAAGAATGTTATAATCTTTGCTTTTTAGAGAAAATGGGCTGAAATTTCTTTGGGCGAAAAGCTGGAAGTCCAGCCGTACAGTTTCACAGAAAAGGATTATATAGCCAACATCGTTCTTGAAGTTGATTTTTTGACAAAGAAAAAGTAAGTATTTCAGCCAGTTTTTGACTATGCCTATGTTAGACGATCATACTGCGCTGTTAACTGTTAGACTGTTAACAGTATTTGAACAGTGTCTATCAACAGTGTTCAAGCGCAAGTGTTGCATAAGAGTTAACAGTGTTGGCCTGTTACTAACAGTCTATCAAAGAATTTCAACTGATATCGGTAAATGTATTTTATTCGTTAAAATCAATTATTGCGCAATAAAAAGGAGCATAACCTCAAGCAAGAAAATAAAGAGCATTAGCAAGTGCAGTTGGTTCCGCGGAGACCTATATATACTACTTAACCTTACACATTTTAACTAAAGTGAAAATCATACTACTACGTACTGCACCATACAGCTTCTCAGTAAAAGTGAGTTATTTCTACATCAAAAAGAAAAAGTTCTATAAGACTGTTGCTAAATATTGCGTTTGCTGGGATTGCTGGGCTTCCAATAAACTGCAGTTACACTGTTCAATGAGACTACTGTTATACTGTTAGACTCACTGTTAGACTTATAGTCACTAGTCACTGTTATTTTATACAACGAAATTTTGAACTTTGTTCAAGCACAGTCTAACAGTTGAATACTGTTTGTTAGACAGTTCAACTGTTAATTTTAGGCAACGGAGCCCAAGTCTAAGCTAGAATTATGCAATGAAATCAGGGCGGGGAGGGGAACTCCTGGACGTGGTAAAAATAAAATTACAAAGTACTCTGAACAGGTTGTCGCGTCAAAGGCACGAAAGAGTTTTTGAAAACTGCAAAATTAGTACACAAATGGACTTTATTCTGCCTTTCCCAAAAGTGGGGGGGCCTGTCCTGCTCCACAAGAAATGAATCTTCTATTCTGATGGTTGTTCGTGAAGTTGTTCGTTGATTTACTTGTTCATTTTGCATAAAACCTCTCGTCTAAAAAGCACTTTAGCAGACGTTTCGATGAAACCTTCTTCGTTGATGTTTCACATCTACTATGTCTTTTGCAAGTTTTCCCGTGTATTTAGCTGACTATGATGCTAGTCTGCTGTCAGTGCTTGTCTTGTATGATATTCCTAGTCCATTGTATGTCGGTTCCTGAAAAGGATGAACCCGCCGGCAGGAGTGACCTTGGACAGGAATTGATTCAGGAGCACGACTTCAGTCTGAGTCAGTAGAGTACAGATGACGGCATAGGTGTGGCTGGGAAAAATAGCGGAGGGGGTGGTCGCTAAAATTTGTCATTTTGAGGGGTCCTCCCCTAACACATCTATGGTTGAGTGAATAGATGGTAGTTGAGGATAATGTTCTTGGCACACTATTGGGAAAATCAAAATTGCAAGGTATTCCTCAAAAAGATGACATTGTGCGCCTGATTCGTCAACGAATAAGTTTATATCATACCTGAATTTGGTTTGAGTTGTAAATTTATTTTGTAATGCATTTGATGTATGATCTTGTATTTTCAGCACAACAACAGAGCCATATGACACTGATAAGATGGCTGAAGAATTTCTGATGACATTTCCAAGACAAGCTTTCACTCAAGGCCAGCAGGTTTGATTTAAAATACTGTATACTGCATCGGTATATTTACATTTTAATGATTTGAGAGCTTTACTGTTTTCTGAGCTCAGCCTTGTTTTGTTCATGCGGTAGTGATTACACAATATAAGAGTATGGCAAGCACCATGGTCTGTGTACATAATGTAAACGTGGCATATCCTCTCCTCGCTAGCGCCTTCAGCAAGTGCAACTGTTAACACGGACTGGAATTTTTCTTACCACGCACTACACATACTGGATCTGTGTCAAAGATAGACTAAAACTAAGTACATTTGTAATCCGGGAAAGGTAATCTGGGTTTGTTATGTTTATTGCAGATCACCTAAACTTTATAGAGTTAATTTTCCTTTGGTTTACGAATTGGTAGGGCCGACCTAGCCAGGAAAACGCAAAATGTTATTTTTTAAACTCACTAACTTACCATTTTTTACGTTCTGTTTATACTACCAAGAGTGCATAATTGAGTGTAACAAGCGTCACAGCTGCTGCGCTATGCACTGCATGCTAACGGCCCACCCCCCCCCGCAATTGCATATCTAGTGCCACCTCAAATCACTACCTAGTGCGCAATTGTGTATGTTCACTCGTTGCTACAATATGCCTTTTATCGGGACCCCGCAAATGTGACCTAGCATTACACATTGAAAAATGATCGGTCACAAACACGGGGGGAGTTCCCCATAAAAGGCTTATTGTAGAAATGACGGAATATACGCAATTGTGTACTAGGTACTGGTTTGCGGGAGGGGTCCTCTTTGTACGCAATTACTGGGGGAGGGGGTGGGACGTTAGCGCGCAGATCATGGCTCTCGAGTTGATAACAAAGCGTGTGACACACTCTTATTAATCATGTACTCATGATACTACTGAAAACGGTGTTTACTTTGCAGCTGGTATTCCAATTTCTGGATAAAAAGATGCTCATGCTTCTTGTTAAAGATCTGGAAGGTAATTGTATAATTTTAAGTTCATGATTTGCTTTCTTTAGTCACTAACTGGTGTATGATTATAAGTCACTAAACTCAAATGATAACCCAGAGATAACTCCTTGGATCTCCTGGGTAAAATGTCAATTTAATTTCCAGTTCTAACTAATAATTATTTATTGTGCATTTTGTTTATAACATGGTTAACACTTTTTTAAATTTTAGCTGCCGATTTTGCTGCAGTGCAGTCTGGGCAGCAAAGCAAGCCAAAGAAAGTTAGTTTATAAATGTACATAATTAACATAGGTACTCCATAATTATTATCATCTGATTTTAATTTTGTTGTGTCTTCTTTCTGAAAGATTTTTTACAATCGACGCTTCTAATATGCGTTGAAAAATTGTTAGGTTTCAATGATTTTCCTTCTTTGATGAAGAGCATGAAGAAGGAATCAATGAAGACCCCCTGCTAGCCCGCTGTTACTTAATTTTTGATTTGATTTTTTTATTTCTGTGTTTCAGTTCCAGCATGGAAGAGCTGGAGTGCTGTTGCCAAATACTACGGTGATTTTTGAAAAGGCGGACGGTGCTATGATAAATCTTGCTGGCAGGAGTAAAGGGTGAGAGATAGTAATCGACAAACGATAGTCAACTGGTGTTTGTGATAATTTTTATAGGATGACGTTGCCATATTTAGGCCTTTTGATGATATTTTTCATTTTGAGCATATAGAAAGTTTTTGATACTATGTTATGGCATCTTTTATTTCAGGAAAACAGCTTATCGTTCCATCATTAATCCGGACTGGAACTTTGAGAGGATGGGAATAGGTGGTCTGGACAAGGAGTTCTCAGCTATCTTCCGTCGCGCCTTTGCCTCCCGAGTCTTCCCGCCGGAATTTGTTGAACAACTTGGTTAGTGGCGTCCATTAAACTTATTTTGGCATAATTTATTTCTTTGGTCTGCTCTTAATGGAATCTCATAAACATTATTTAGGTCTTGGATAGTGCGTGGTTCTTGTCGCGCGTTAGAGGTTTTTGTTATTACTTGTAGAGTTTTAGTTGATTCGTTGAGTAGTCCACGAGTAGTAGGCTACGTATTTATTGACCGTTTACGATCTGAGTATGGTCAAAAAACTTTGACCAAACTAAGATTTGTCAAAATTTAGATCTCAGTTGGTTGGTTGCTAGTATGAACCTCTATTCCTAAATACTGTGTCGTTGTGGGATTCCAATTTTCGGTATATTTTGTAATGTGTGGCAACTGTAATGATCCTTGTTTTCGGAAGTCCAGGAAGTTTAAATTTCAAGGTTTTCAACAGTTCGCAAACTTCAAAGATTAATTAGCATATGTTGAGTACTTAAAAGTAGATATTTGTCATGAATTATGAATTAAAGCTGGTCACAATGCACTCTCCTGAAATACGTAGACAGGTCTGTTTGTTTTTGAGGAATGAAACATGTTCGTGGAATTCTGTTGTTCGGTCCACCTGGTACTGGCAAGACCCTGATGGCCCGTCAGATCGGACAGATGTTGAATGCCCGGGAGCCGAAGATTGTAAATGGACCACAGATTTTGGACAAATATGTGGGCGAGTCGGAGGCCAACATCCGAAAACTGTTTGCGGAAGCGGAAGAAGAATGGAAAAGGGTTTGCGATATTGTTGAATATTTCGAGATATTACAGTGTTAATCATTGATACGTTTTTTGTTGATTACGAAGTCTTCGAGCTGTAGTGCAGATTTTTAGTGAGTAAGCATGATGTGGCGGCACTTCAGTTCTTGATATCGTAGGTCAAGTTACAGCCTTACTTAGGTAGTCGGTAATAGCTATCTGTTAAGACATCTTGGTCTAAGTGTTTTGCAATTCTTGTAGGTTGGTGCGAACAGTGGACTACATATTATTATTTTTGATGAAATTGACGCCATCTGTAAACAAAGAGGATCTATGGTACGATATATACTTTTGCTTATTTGTTGTAATGTGATCATTGTTGTCAAAACGCTGTTTCACAGCTTTTTCTGGAAAGTTAACCCTTTGAACGCCCAGATTTTAAATTTTTGTGAGCTACTCTAGTAACTTTCATGGTAAGTTTTCTTCCTTGGCCTATGTGCATTCTACCATGGGCGTTAGAGGGTTAATCCGTTACTCTGCTCTATTCTGCATGCTTTGTTCTAACAAGGGTCATGGCCACCGCCTGTTGCAAATTTTACCGTTGGACTGGACTGCAGTAGAGCGACTCAGATGCGTTGCCGGGATAGGGGAGTTTTTTTACAACGCGTCGTACACACTTATTTCGTATAATTTTTCTGTAATTTATGAATTCTGAATTTTTTCATGTTTATTTTTATTATTGATTGACTATTTTTTTATTTAGGCTGGATCGACAGCTGTTCATGATACAGTTGTCAATCAGCTGTTGTCCAAAATTGATGGCGTCGATCAGTTGAACAACATTCTAGTCATCGGTAAGGGCAAATTCTTTTTCGAATTTTGTAAATTTCTTTTTAAAAATTCTGGACAGGTGCCTTTGCTCGCTTATTGACTTACTTATGTACGTATATTACGTATGTTAAACTTGAATTTAAAATGAGTACTTAATGATTTTTTGATATTTTAGGTATGACAAACAGACGTGACATGATCGATGAAGCGTTACTGCGACCTGGTCGATTGGAGGTTCAGATGGAAATTGGTATATACTTAAAAATATTGAATAGGATAGGAATATTGTGTTAATGAAGTCTTCGACCTAATTTTTATTTTTTGTAGCCAGTTTGGGATTCCTGAGTGCTCCTTTATTTGCTGTTGTTTATGCAACATATTGTTTTAATATTAGAAAACTAATGAAAAACGCCTTTCCTGCAGTCACTAAGGCTTACATTATTGACTACAGGGCAGGTGTTTTTCATTAGTTTTCTATGATTAATGCCTAGTGTCCTTCGTGGATCCACCTGCCAACTCGCATTTACCTCATTTTCTTGACGTAAATATTGTTTTAATATTGTTTTTGAGCATTGCTTTCCTAGGTCTCCCCGATGAAAAGGGCCGACATCAAATTCTGAACATTCATACGACCCGTATGCGACAGTATGATAAGCTGGCTCCGGACGTGGATCTGAATGAACTGGCTGGGCTGTCCAAAAACTTCTCCGGCGCAGAACTGGAAGGCCTGGTTCGGGCCGCTCAGTCTTCTGCCATGAATCGACTGATTAAGGTCAACTTTTATGATTCTTTCGAAATACACTAGGTGGTGAAGTAGTTCGATTTATTTGTGACGTTTCCTAAAACTCAGGCCTTTTCCTTCATATCACCCATTTCTATTTCTGGCGTAATGCCTGATGAAGGGCTGTGCATCTGGAGATAAGCACCGGCACCCTATAACCTTCCGTAGGTTGGAGTTCTCCCCAGGGGTCACGTTACGTTTTTTACCATTTCTATTGAGGGAATAAATTTTGGTGCGTTCACTGTTGTTGTGCTGCACGATTGTGGTCTTCAGTGCCAAAACAGATGATATACAAATTGAATTTTACTATGTGAACAAGAACAAGGCAGGTCAGTAAAAGTTACATGTATGGCTCTAGCGTTACCAACAACGGTCTATTTCAGTCCGTACAGTTATGTTTTGCATGCTACCAAGAGTACATTATGATGCTACTAACTCTTTTTGAATTTCAGGCTACCAGCAAGGTTGAAGTGGATCCTGATGCCATAGAAAAGTTGATGGTCAATCGTCAGGATTTTCTCTACGCTTTAGAACACGATGTTAAGCCGGTCAGCTATTAATTGTGGTTTGCTAAATTGTCAGCTTTTTGTATTGCAAATATGTTTCTAAAATTATTTGGTATCAGAGGGTCGATTTAGCCAATTGACCTAGTTCCTCTAACATGATGGCCATGTTGCCTTGAGTCCTTGCACTTGCAGCAAGCCATTTTATTGAGCGGTTGAGTATACTCTGTATTGGTCCGCCAGTTGTAGACATATTATTTAGTCGTCTGTAGATAGTCGGCTTATTCAGAAACGCATTGTTTCGGAGCTTCACTGTGCAGTGTCAGTCAGAATTGAGTACACTCATTAATGTGGCCTTAGAGCAAAGTTTTTAGACAATTAAAATGTTGTGGCATATTTAATGTTGCCGCTGCTTTGTAGGCCTTTGGTCATGCAGTGGAGGAAATAGAGAAATATATTGGCTCAGGGATTGTGATCTGGGGTGAACCAGTTCAGCGAGTCATGGACGATGGCGAGCTTTTGGTGCAGCAGGCTCGAGCTCCCGAATCCAGGGGTCTTGTCTCAGTCCTTTTAGAAGGTAAGATCTTTTGAACTGAGCGTCTTTTATTAAATCAAATAAGAATTTTAAAAGCTCGCAGCTAATTAAACGAGTTAAAATTAATTATATAACTCCTTTTATCTCTCGCGGTTAAAAGAGTCAAACACTTCATTTTAACTATGCTGGAGGGTTAAACGAGTTAAAGTGTTTTAACCCTGCTCCTTTATAAAACTAACTAACTTTATTTCCTAACTTGCGCGCAAGAAAGCCCCTAGACAAGAGCAAGCAAACTATAGTCTGACCAATAAATGTGTGTACAAAATCTGTAAGGCCTCCAGTGAACTAAATATACGTCAGAACCCCATAAAACCATATATTTTCGGAATCCTTGCAGCGAGACGAACATTTTTATAAAATTTAAAATTTTTTAAAATTTCAAAAATTTTAAAATATCGGTTTTTCGGAGAATTTTTTCGGACCGTTCAAGGTATTAAACTAATTCGTTCGGAAAAATTTTCCCGTCCGAAGACGCATCGATTGACACAAGAACGAAAAAATCGGTTGAGAAATAAGCATTTTATTCCAAAAATTCGTTTTTCCATTTTCTTTGATGTTTGCCGCTTTTTGCAACTTTGACTGGCCGTTACTTGTGACTCGCTCAGTGGAAAAATTTTTGGATTAGATTTTCAGGACCGCCTGGCTTTCACCTGATATGTGTGGTATTTCAAAATTTGAATGTGGATTTTTTCGAAAAATACCACTTTTTGACCAAAAATTTCGGCATAGTGATTCTTGCAAAAGGGAGTAAAAATAGTGGTTTTTGGCTCTCTTTGATGTTGCCGCCGTGATTTGACTGAAGCAGTGTAAACTAGTAAAAACCAGCTGAAATAAGGGATATTGTTTAAAAATCATTGCTGGCGCAATCTAAGTCGTAGCCGCGAAAACTTTATATCGTTGTATACAGCTCCGATTGAACTTTATGATTATGCTATTTTTACTCCCTTTTGCAAGAATCACTATGCCGAAATTTTTGGTCAAAAAGTGGTATTTTTTGAAAAAATCGACATTCAAATTTTGAAATACCACACATATCAGGTGAAAGCCAGGCGGTCCTGATAATCTAATCCAAAAATTTTTCCACTGAGCGAGTCACAAGTAACGGCCACTCAAAGTTGCAAAAAGCGGCAAACATCAAAGAAAATGGAAAAACGAATTTTTTGAATAAAATGCTTACTTTACTTAATTTCTCAACCGATTTTTTCGTTCTTGTGTCAATCGATGCGTCTTCGGACGGGAAAATTTTTCCGAACGAATGAGTTTAATACCTTGAACGGTCCGAAAAAATTCTCCGAAAAACCGATATTATGTAGGGGCGCGATAGCGCCCCTACATAATATGGGTATAAAGGCGTCTGCGCGGCCCCCTGGAGACCGTGTTTGCCTGGTGCCAGCTAATTAGAGGTCTGGGAGGGGTAAAAATGTTACCATCGTAAAGTACTCGAGCAGTACTACAAGTACCACCATACTTTTGGTTAAAATTCCGAACTTCGAAATTTTGCACTAGGCGGGAGTTACCGTGCGTTTGTTTTTTTTTCTCGGTTAATAACGCTTTTCGGAAGTGCTTATGTCGGCGCAGTGTTGGAACGATATGGGCATTTTGGTCCTATACTACTATTATATGTTGGTAGGCAGGGTCCTCCCATGCAACCTTTTTTTGGTCATTTTGGCACCTGGCCAATTTTGGCTCTGTGCCAAGGCCCCAAAGTCGGACTTTCGCTATTTTGGCACTTCTGTTGTGATCGACTTTTTTTCACAGGCTAGCAGCTAGATCGGTTTGGTTTATTTTATTTGAATATTTCGGACTATGCGCGGAATGTAACGAGGGGGATTTTTTAATTTCGCTCTGTAGCTTTCAGGAGATGGGCCCAAACCTTGCATTTTTTCACCTGTTTTCACGAAAAGTTTTCACGAAAAGTCCCACTTTTACTAGAAATGGCCTAAAAGTCACTAAAAATGGCGTTTTTCGGCGTTGGGGTGGTACCCATATATAGTAAATCGGGGTCGCTGAAAACGATGAGCATACTGCTGAGGTCGGTGGATGTGACCCCTGACCCACAGCGCCCACCCACAGTGGGCCCGGTGTGGGTCAAAAATGAAAGTCTTCAAAAGTGGTCAAGTTTTGTATCAAATGAAAGCCCTTGGCGAGGCGATCAACTTTTGTCATTATGCCACCCACAAAAAGTGGCCCCAGTGGGCTGTGGGTGGGTGGCCCACCCACAGTGGGTCCGGTGTGGGTCAAAAATGAAAGTCTTCAAAAGTGGTCAAGTTTGGTGTCAAATGAAAGCCCTTGGCGAGGCGATCAACTTTTGTCATTATGCCACCCACAAAAAGTGGCCCCAGCGTCCTGTGGGTGGGGGCCCCACCCACAGTGGGTCCGGTGTGGGTCAAAATTGAAAGTCTTCAAAAGTGGTCAAGTTTGATNTCAAATGAAAGGCCTTGGTGATTTGATCAACTTTTGTCATTATACCACCTCCAAAAGTGGCCCCACCGACCTGTGGGTGGGTGCCCCACCCACAGTGGGCAGGGGGGGGGGGGGGGCCGGTGTGGGTCAAAAATGAAAGTCTTCAAAAGTGGTCAAGTTTGGCGTCAAATGAAAGCCCTTGGTGAGGAAAAGGGGAGAGGAAGAAAAGGAGGGAGGGGAAAGAGGGTCAACTTTGTATGTCGGAAAGAAAAGGGGGGGGGGGATCAACTTTTGTCATTATACCACCTCCAAAAGTGGCCCCACCGACCTGTGGGTGGGTGCCCCACCCACAGTGGGCCCGGTGTGGGTCAAAAATGAAAGTCTTCAAAAGTGGTCAAGTTTGGCATCAAATGAAAGCCCTTGGCGAGGCGATCAACTTTTGTCATTATGCCACCCACAAAAAGTGGCCCCAGCGGCCTGTGGGTGGGTGCCTCACCCATGTGGGTCCGGTGTGGGTCAAAAATGAAAGTCTTCAAAAGTGGTCAAGTTTGGCATCAAATGAAAGCCCTTGGCGAGGCGATCAACTTTTGTCATTATGCCACTCACAAAAAGTGGCCCCACCGACCTGTGGGTGGGTGGCCGGCGTGGGTCAAAAATTAAAGTCTTCTAAAGTAGTCATGTTTGGTAAAAAAACTGAAAGCCCATTTGCCCTGCCTATTGCATTTTTCAAGCTCCTAATCTGCGTCAGCTCACTGCTGGAAAGGGAACCTTTAAAATGACAGAAGGACAAGTAATAAAAATGCTCCTCCGGAGCATGAAAAAGTAATATGGGTAGTTGTGAGGTTGTAAAATCAAGAGAGGACTAGTCTTAAAAATGCTTAATATGGGGCTAGGTTCAAAAAAAGAAGAGGACTAGGTTGTGGGCGAATTAATATGGGCACAGCTTCGCCGAGCAACCCATATTCGCGGGCTTTCACGCTTCGTCATGGCGATTGCCATATACAAAGCAATTAATGTCAGTCAATAATTACAATTCCAGCAGTTATATATACGTAAACTATATAGTATATAATTTGGTTGTGCTGGACTACGACAAGCAACTAGAAAGCACCAAAGCTATGATTGCAACGCTAACGGTTGAATAGAAATAGAAGATCGTCGGAGAGTGTCCTCCTGATCCTGAAGTTATTGTTGAAATATATACTTTTCTTATATATAAATGGTTAAAACGCTCAGTAGATAAATATTAAGAGTTTATCGAAAGAAATGTTTGCTTCCACTAAAACTCGTTTATCATAGTCGTATATTATTTACGTGCCGTAACTAAATCTGAACACTGGTACGTATAAAAATATATAACTTTTTCAGTCCGCGAATATGGGTTGCTCGGCGCAGCTGTGCCCATATTAATTCGCCCACAACCTAGTCCTCTTCTTTTTTTGAACCTAGCCCCATATTAAGCATTTTTAAGACTAGTCCTCTCTTGATTTTACAACCTCACAACTACCCATATTACTTTTTCATGCTCCGGAGGAGCATTTTTATTACTTGTTTTAAAATTTTTGAAATTTTAAAAAATTTTAAGTTTTATAAAAATGTTCGTCTCGCTGCAAGGATTCCGAAAATATATGGTTTTATGGGGTTCTGACGTATATTTAGTTCACTGGAGGCCTTACAGATTTTGTACACACATTTTTTGGTCAGACTATAGCGAGAATGGATTGCAGCAGGCATTTTTTAGTCAAAGCTTAAATCTAGAGTTAAACCAGCTACAGACTGGGTTGTGTTATGATTTTTCTCTACTCCCCGAAATGTTGTAAATGATGCTTACATGAGCCATTTTCTACTACTAAGAATTCTATGGTTGTGCACATTTGATGCATTAATTGAATGCGTGGAGAGCTTTCTTGGAACTTCCAGGCAGGGAGCAAATCGTTTTTGTGGGTCTAGCAATTTAAACATTGCTCATTCTTTTAGTATACAGACAATACGCGAAAAAATTTGTTTCGTCTGTAAAATAACATATTTAGTTCTCAAAAATGCTAACAATTGGTAAAAATTGACAATCTTTGAAAAATTGAAATTTTTCAATGTTTGGACTGAGAGATGAGATTCTAATTAATTATTAACTATAGTCTAGCAAACTTAAACTGGACCAAAAGAGTGAATTTTATGGAGAGTTTATTATTCAAGTTAAGTATGACAATGTATATATTTTCTGAAAGCTCAGAAATCAGAGATTTCAAAAAATTTTAAAAATTCTAAAATTTTAGAATTTCAAATTTCAGAAATTTTAGAAACTGTAGGAAAAGAAAAAATAAACGAAAAGTAGTCGAGTTTGGTAGCTTTCAAATGAGAGCTTTCAAATGAGCCCAAGTTTGTAGCGATTGGAGCAACTTTTATTTTTCGAGATATGGGCCCGCTGGAACCAGTGCCGCCCCAAATCCGCATAATTAATACATATTCGCGTTTTCCTGAACGAGACCTTTAATTTGATACCAAACTCGACTACTTTTCGTTTATTTTTTCTTTTCCTACAGTTTCTAAAATTTCTGAAATTTGAAATACTAAAATTTTAGAATTTTTAAAAATTTTTTAAATCTCTGATTTCTGAGCTTTCAGAAAATATATACATTGTCATACTTAACTTGAATAATAAACTCTCCACAAAATTCACTCTTTTGGTCCAGTTTAAGTTTGCTAGACTATAATAAATGAGCTGTCTTGCAACATTATTTTACAATTCTCTGTTGAGCTCTCGTAATTATTTCTTGTCTTGTTTACATTCAGGTCAACCAAATACTGGAAAGACGGCACTTGCTGCCTCCATAGCTCGCAAATCCGATTTCCCCTTCATGAAAATCTGTTCTCCAGAAGAGATGGTTGGATATACGGAGCACGCCAAATGCGCCATGATTCGCAAAGTATGACTGATCCTGCGTATTGCCTAATCTAGGACACTGTTATCACATCTTTAGATGGAAGTACTTTGTCAGAATATTATTGTATGGATTACTTTGAATTGTTTGAAAACCGTTCTATAATTTAATTATTTGTATGATTTTCACATTTCTTTACTTTTTAGATATTTGATGATGCATATAAATCGCCACTCAGTGTAGTATTAGTTGACAACATTGAGAGACTTCTTGGTATGTGGACGAATTATTTTTAAGAGTTTTGGAATCGCTATAGCAAATTTCTCAATGGAATCGCTATAGCAAATTTCTCAAACAATATTAACCATAGGTTAACGTTAAGCCCCCCAACCCAGACAATGTACAATCCCTATCGCCTTCGAGGACAAGGCGTAACGAAACAATGGCCAAGGGGTAACCAAACATAGCTGGAAAAAATTAGTTTTTACAGTAAAATTTCAAAAAATTTCCGATTTCGCCGGAATGTTTAAGCTAAAATGTTTAACTTTTCGGGAAAATTTTGAAAATTTTTCAAAAATTGAAGATTTTTGCAAATTTTGATAAAAATTGCAAATTTTAATAAAATTAGCTGTAATTTTTCGAAAAATTTTACAAATTTAGGCTTGAGGTACAAGCCCCCCTGAAAAACAAACCCCCTCGCATTTTTTTGGGACAAGCCCCCCCCCAGGACCCGATCCTATGTTAATGTATGATATTAACATAATAATCTTATAATAATATATGATTGTTGTGCGCAAGTTTGGCACATATTAATGTGTTTTTGTAAATTTAGATTACTCGCCGGTTGGACCAAGATATTCTAACCTGGTTCTGCAAGCCTTGCTAGTCCTATTCAAAAAGCAGCCTCCACCTGTAAGTTCATTTTCTTATTTTTTTGTTTCAGGTTTGCGTCAGTGTTTATATCCTCCTTGCCAAGATCATAAGACAGACCAAACTATTAAAGCAGTGTTATTATATTAAGTACCTAGCAGTCATATAGTTAAGACACTGAAGGGGACCACTTTTTCGCCGATATTTGGACCGTCTCCGATTTTGCTCATTTTCACATATTTTGTAGTCACCACGCGTCCTCAAAACAAGACAAGTGCGTTTTGTGTAATACTGCTTCTGTCGTTCTATAGAGCCCTTCAAAGGTGACCTCGACATGTGTTAAACATAGGAAAATGAAAAAGGTAGGTTTAAAAGTTTGTGGCAGAAAAATTTTTCGCTGTATGAAACATACAGCACACATGTTAAGGACATATTGTAGAGTGCAGCTGTCTAGTTTGATGTAATTCCATTGAGTGAGGGATTTTTGGTAAATTTTTCAAGTCAGAATTTTTGAAGAATCAGGCGTTTTTGGTCCATGAAAAACTGGATCTACAGTACTCTTTTGCTTTTCCTGAACAATTGGCAAAAGTTACCGAAATGGCCAATGAATAGCTGCACTCTACGCATAAAAATACATCTTGTGAAAGTAGTTGCAAGTTTCTGTCAGCTATAGAAGGCCCAAAAAAGTTGCCACAACAGCAAATTTTGCTAAAAATGGCCATTTTTTATAATTTTTACATTCTTTTGATAATTTCTCACTCATTATGTGGAAAAACATCACAAAGCTTGGCAGATTAATATATCCATGTTTGTCACATAATTTGGCCAAAACAAATGCGTAAATATTGAGCATGACTGCTGTGGCGCACCTTCGATCTTTAGGTTACAAATGCCAATCTTTAAATTTTTCCACATATAGACAAATTGGGTATAAGTCGATAGCTAATGGAACGAGGAGCAACTTTTCTCATAGAACTATGTGTCTAAAATGCTGTCCGTGTAAGATAAAATGAGTTAAATTTATACTGAGCAGTCCTCCGAAATTAGGTCAGTGCAACAGCGCATCACTCAAGCATACATTGTGAACACCTGGATAGCTAGCCTGCACTTAAATATTACCAAGAGTACATAATACATAAGAGTATGACAACAGGTAACTCTATGTATTATAAGGCTGCTACATCCGATGCGCGCTATCGGCTGACCCCCCCCATAAATCAGACCCCTCTTGACCCCGCCCCTATACATGTACGGCGTCCAAACGGGGGATCGGGGTCTATGTTAGTATACTTACGTGTTAAGCTTGACGGTGCCCCACTTTGTGTATGGGGTCTAAGCTTGTACGATTTACACATCTGTGTACAAAATATACAAGCATGAGCCCGATCCCCCGTTTGGACCCCGTACATGTATAGGGGCGGGGTGAGGGGGGTCTGATTTATGGGGGGGGGGGTAAGCCGATAGCGCGCATCGGATGTAGCGAGCTCATAATACATAGCGTATGACGCTTGTCATACTCTTATGAATTATGTACTCTTGATATTACCTTAGTAAAGGCTTTAATTTTGTGTATCGGTCAACGCTGTATTCGGTCGCGTTCGGTCTCTACCTGATCTTGCAGGGCTCATCACCGGAATTTTCATGTTTTCCAGCTTTATACCTGAATAACTCTGTCACAGTTTGATTTCGAACACAAATATTTTGTTTTGTTTTTGAGAACATATGGGGGACCTAATATGTGTGAAAATGAGTGAAATCCGTCACTATAGATTTTAACCAAAGTGACCCCCACTGGCGGATCCAGGATTTTGTGACGGGGATGCGGGCCCCCACGGAAACATTTCTCGCATTTCAAGCTTTTTCTTCAAATACACTATGAATATGCCGCTAGAAGAAGAAACTTCGCCGCGAAGGCGAGAAAGTTTTTGCTTTTTTGCCCTTTTTTCTATTTTTCTGCTTAATTTTTCCTATCTTCGAATCGCGGCTCCGACATTGTCCGATTGGCCTACTTTTTGGCGAAGATATAGATGATAGGTGTGGTCAAAGATATCGTATTCTGAGATCTTAGCCACCCGGCATTTATTTCTGTCTGTCAGCCACAGATCTAGCACAGATCGGCACATTGTACATGGAATTTAATGTGCTGATCATTCAAGAGAGCATGACATCACACTTGCCTTTACCATTATGTACTCTTGGTTGTATAGCGGTTTGTTCATTATTAGAATCGAAAACTGCTGATCTTGGCGACATCATCAGATCGACTGATGATCGAACAGATGGGAGTGATGTCGGCGTTCAGCGCGGTTCTTCACGTCCCTGCCCTCCTGGAGGGGGCTCAGGTCTTCCATGTCCTTCAGGACACTCAGGCCTTTACCGATGCAGAGCTGACGAAACTGGAAGCAGTCCTCCAAGGAAAACGGTTAGCTTCCAGTTTTGATAGATGCAGTCGGTATTGTAAGACATGGCAATAGTTTAAAGCACATACTACCTAAAAATCTTTAAGTCTGCGTAGTATGTGGATGAATACTTTAGAGTAGTGTTGTTGCCCGGCCGGCCGGTCAAAACAATCCGTCCTGTACTAATGTTGTGCTATTTTTGTTTCATTTTCCAAAATTTTTAGCATTAAATGAGGCTTTCAGTATTCCTGGTTATGTATAATAGCTGAAATCACGTATTGGCCTGGTATTGGCATTGGTTCCGAAGGCCGGCCTGATTGGCTCCATTCCGGGTCGGCCGGCAGCCCGGCCAGTTGGTTTCACACCGACCGGCCAACAGCTCTACTTTAGAGTTTTTGTTCATGCATTCTTTCCTTTACAGTCACTTGAAGTTTCAATCTTTTTACTTGCGGTTTACATTTTTTGTTTCCATGCTTTAGTCGCTAAAATATTATTGTTTTTCAGAACATGTGTTGGTATAAAGAAGCTCTTAGATATTGTGGATCTCGTAAAACAGGTAAGAATTGTGGTTTCGCTAATTTCGTTTTATGCTAAAAAATTGTCAATTCTTAAATCGTGCATATTTAGCAAGAGATAATTCTACTAATGTATGATTGGTAGGATTAGACTCGTATGACTCTGATTCGTCAATGTAGTAGCTGGCCCAACCAGTGCATATTTCCATTATTGATATAATTTTATGGATCATAATGTACTGGATCTCTCTGTTGGTGAGCATATGGGTCCTAATCCCGCCCTCGTCTATTTTTGTAGACCACATTCAAATTTTTACACTTTCAATTGGTCAGGGCCTGAGGGATTAGGGCCAAAAGATTTTGAGCAATTGTTAAGTTTTCATCGTCACTATAATCCCAGCTGTGAATTAAGCACTTAGATTGTATATATCTGTAATGTTTGAGCTGAGTTCATAAAATGCTTATAAAGTTCATTTTTCACTTGAATTACTGTTCAATTTTGGTAAAAAAGTTTCTTCATTCTTTTCTCATATAAGTTGTTTAAAGGATATTTATTTTTCATTTTTAAAATTGTTTAAATTGCTTGATATTTCACTTTATGATATTGTTGCATCAAATCACATTACATAAGATAGCACTTTTTGTTTAACTTATTTTTCACCAGGAATGCACTTGTTTTGGCAAATTAAATTATTTTCAAGTGTCTATACTATTTCATCGGGTGTTTCTAGTTTCTGTGAGACTCAGCTAAGTTCTTAATTATTGTATTTTCCCCTATGTTTGTTCCCCTCACTAAATGTTCCTTTAACTTTGCTAACTTCGTTCTATTCGATAACAAAATTCTTAGACGTTATTATTCAGGAAAATTGCATCAAACGAACTGTTGCTGATAGTTTCATGAATGGTATGCTGATCACCATTGGCTGAAAATTGCATGTTAAACATGAATTTCCATTGCCGTTTATTAAACAGTTCTATCGAGATTCTGTATTGGTTTTGCCTAAAATTTCATTGAAACTTTAACTGTAACTGTTATTAGCCCGAGTACATAATCCTGAGAGCATAATTAGGCACACTGTTTTGTCATAGCCAAAGCCTTCCGGAAAATATGTTTCTATTATTTTTTCAGACGGACGAACGATATAGGATTATGAAGTTTGAGGAACGAATGATTGAGGAGGGTGGTCTCTCTGAACCATAGAAACGCTTTAGGTTGTTCGACTATTTCTCGATTGGTGCCCTTCCGCTGCCGCCAGTTGGTTGATGTTTCCATGGACCTGAAATTCTTCTTCCCATTCCTGTAGAACTGAACATTCCATACACAATTTTTTTGCATGATTGTGCCTCTCCAAGTACCAATATATATTGTGGTTAGGAAAAGATTGATAAAAATAAACAAATGGATTGGTATTTTCAGCTGTGTTGGATCCATAGAAGCCAGCAGAAAGAGTGCAGATGAGTAGTTTAGAATTCAAACTATGTAACTAATTTAACGCTTCTCAAGCTTCACTTTTCCTTTTAACTCTTTCCTGAAAAGCGTTGGGATTATTTTTCTTGATGACATGAATTTTGTTGATATTTCATGCAGTGGTAGTCCCTTCTCTATGTTTGTAAATGTTTCCTATTTATTTATTTATGTAGATGTCGTTATCAACAGTTCTGATGTATTGTAAAGAGATCTGTTGTATTTTCGCAATAAAACAGCGTTGTCTTGAGTCGTTAGGATCTAGGACCAGAATTTCGACCTCCTGAGGTGATGTTTCAGGCAGTGCTGGTGCTCGGACCGGTTCTGATTTTTGAAACGGGTTCCGTTTCCGGTTCTTGACTACCGATTCCGGTTCTAGCTAACGTCTCTGGTTCAAATTTGTATTTTTGATAAAGCTAAAATCACAATTTTTATACGTTTTTGAAAATTACTATGAAAGTCATATATTTTACTGCACAAATCTACATAGGTATTTTTAGAACCATTTTTGATTACTTTTACTATTTACAAAATTTTCTATGAAGACTGCTGTCTATATCCACATTTTAGCAAAATGGGTAATTTTAGGTACCTGAGCTTACTGTCACAAGCAGGGTTTTTTGCCTCCAGATGTGCGTCTGGACGCAAAGTTTCTTATCTGGACGCAATGAAATTTTAGCGGGACGCAAGCTAGACGCAACATTATTTTGGGAGAAAATTCACTTTTGTAAGAGTAAAAACCTTAAATGTTTCCAGTACCAATTTTTCCGTTTTTTTCCAAAATTTTCTTCGGGTCCTGGGGGCTCCGCCCTCAGACCCCCGGTGTTTCCAACTTTGTCATGGAATGCCAAGGTGCAAGGCATGCCTCAATGTTACTCAATGTCATTTGTTAAGTTGTTGTCCACTTGCATCCATATATATCAGATCTTTTCGAACTCGTGAATTTCACTTCAATAAATACATAGAGATTACTAGGTGCATTGTGCATTTATATACATTTATATATATTTATACATTTATATTGTTCTAATTCAACAGGACAGGCAGGATCAAGATTAGTACTAAAGTAAAACCCCGAGATTAACAAAATTTGCAACTGTAGTTGAAGCAGAATATCCAAATTTTTTGGTTCTTCTAAAAAACGTTTTTCGCAAGAAATTAATAAATGGCAATTTGAAATAATGCAAGATTACCATTTTTTCTAAAATTTTCAAATACAAAAGGCCTATGTACCTACGACCAATTCACTATCAATTTATCGTAACTAAAGTTAATAGTATTTACAAATGCTTCTCTGTTTTGCCGTTGAATAATGCTGCACGGAGCATACACGCTTCTCTATTGACTTACTGACTTTATTCAAAATTCAAGAATTCACAGATGCAATTAACACAAAAATGCATTAGCGTTAGGAGCTTTAGTTAGAATAGATGTAACAGTTGCCAAATTAACCTTTTTAAACATTTCCACAACGGATTTTAATCTGTAATTTCAAAAAATCTCCAACTTCTGGGGGGCTCCGCCCCCAGACCCCCCGGTGCTCATTTGCAATAATTCTGCTGTCAAGGATCACCAGTTCTCAAAGTTTTCGAAACCGAATGTATGTTTTAAAATTCGCTACCTTTCTTCTCAATGATATTCCTAAACATTTCATAAATTTTAATACTTTAATTTAACTAACATTGAAATGTCGGAATAATGTGTGTCAATAATATATACAATCGAAAAAATTACTAAGTTCTGCAACAGACGCCAAATAAAATCTTTTTAAACATTTCCATTACGGATTATTCTGTAATTGCAAAAAATTCTTCAACTTCTGGGGGGCTCCGCCCCCCAGACCCCCCGCCGTGTATGTTGAACATATCTATATTCTAGGTAGGTGATCCTGTAATCGTGCATTACTGTTAAGCAGCATCAGCTTTCTAAATAGATTAAACAGCTATGCACTAAAGAAATTATCTAAATTTTCATAAATAAAGCAATTTTTGCACTAAAACACGCTAAAACAAGAATTCTGCCTGGACGCAAAATTTCTTAACGGGACGCAACTTAAATTTAGCGGGACGCAAGGTTGACGCAAATCCGAAAACCGAAAAACCCTGAGTCACAAGTCAGAAACAAGAACATTATGTTTAACTCAAACATTGATTAAATTTAAAAAGAATTGTAGCTATTATTTCAGTAAATTAAAGAAATTTAGATTAACTACTGTAGCTAAAACAGCTATACCTAATTACTGCTGCCTAATGCAGCAATGCTTACGTATACGTAATTTAGCTCTACCGCTGCTGAGTTGTTGTGCTGCCGAATTGCAGCTATGTTTTGTCAATACTGACATAATGAAACTACCGTAAGACATGTGCATTTTATTGGCGGAGACGAAATGTCATATGTGTAGTGCAATTGGATAATTATGCAGTATTGGGGAAGTGGAAAAGAGGAAATGCCAAGAATTACAGTAGGCCTAACTTTTGAAGAACGTGTCAGGGACTTTTAAGAGTTTTTATGTTTCCGCTAAAAGCCAAAGATAAGAGAAGGTAATTAACTAAAAGTCGAAACTAAAACGGGAGGACGCTGCTTGAAGGATTGCAGGTCCCGAGATTACAAACCAGCAGCACCGAAAAGCCCTAAAAAAGATAAAGATAAGAAGTTCTTGCAAAACAACAGGTGGATGGAGGGCGGGAATTGTTAATGTATAAAAGTTCCTGCAAACTTTGAATTGTAGAGAGACTGAGGATTGCTCTGTAATTGGCAACCATAAACGTGCGACTCCAGTAAACCTTGCTGTGCAATAAACGATACGAACGAACTTGTGTTTAGTTGTTTAGTGACTGCTTTTGTTGCACTGAGGCTAGAGCGATCCACAATAAGTCTTGTGTGCCAGGCTGAGGGTGTCAAGCTGGTCCCAGTGATTATCAAGATACCCCGTCAGGTTACGGCAGTTTGCCCAGTCTGTCAGCACTTCTTGGAAATCCTTGGAGAACAGTCAGGACTTCAGCCGCCCCCAGGCCGCCAGTCATACCCAGGAAACCAGTCAGTGGATTCACAGTTGGGAAGACCGGTGGTTGGGCGTCACAACCCGTAGATCAGTGGTGCAATCCGGATCCTCACCTGTCTGTCTACCAAGTTGATGTCAGCTTTTTGGTGGGTAGCTGAGTAACTTAGTCGTGTTGTAGTTCATTGTGTATTTAGAGTATAAACGGAGTACATAAAGAAATAGCAATAATTTGCTATTGTCTTACTAGTGTATCTAGTTTAAACTGATTTGCGTACGTAAGGGTTCAAGTACGATTCTGGTGTCAAGCCGTGACCGTACAAAACTTTGAATCGAAAGGGAAACGAGGTGTCAAGCCTATCCTCCCGATCGAAGGTGTCACCAAAACGAAGTGAAAATTCTATTGTCCCTAAGTGAAGAGTGAGAAAGTGAAGAAGCAGAATTGACTTAATTTCTTGGGTAATTTTTCTTGTAAACTGTAGAATTGTGTGGAGCGCTACGTTGTATGGCTGACGGAAAGGGAGGGTTCGCCGATACTAATAAATCTCAACTTTTTCCGCAAAACCCTGACTACGACCGCCTGGAGCGGCATTCAAAAGCGATAAAAACACAAGCAAAAATGCTTGAGGATATTAAAGATGAGTTAGCCACGTGCACTCAGAGAATTGCAGAATTGCCGGATGTCACCGAATTTCAAGATTTTTCAAATTTGAAAGATGACTTTGGCTTTTAAGCAAAGCTTTTTCAGTACTTTTAATGCGGCAATACCAAGTCAAAAACCGGTCTTGGTGGGCCCTACAGAAACTGTTTCACTGCCAAAAGATACTTTGAGGCCATTTTCTGGAAAATCTGACGAACAGTCCATAGATGACTGGTTCGTAGTCTTCTAATTAGTGTCAATCACCCAGAATTGGGACGATGCCAAGCAGTTACAAGTACTTCCTGCATATTTACGAGATTTTGCGCTCGATGTTTATAGAAATTTGGTACCGTCACAAAAGGATACTGTGGAGCATTTAGAAGCAGCTCTTACAGAACAACTGAAGCCTGCCGAATATGAAAGACTTGCGAGCATGCAACTTCATAGCAGAACTCAAAAACCCCGGGAAAACGTTCAAGATTTTGCCTACGCAATCCAAAGATTAGTTCAAAAGGCTTACCCAGAAATGGATTCTGACGCTGCAATGAATTTATCTTTTAACAGTTTCATAAACGGACTAAATCCTATGTACAAAACACAGTTAATTTTGCAGAATCGTATAGATTTTAGGGATGCTATTAAAATGGCTCGTGAAATCGAAGCTCTAGAGGGTTTGACGAGGCCGGCATCCAAACCAGTTGCGGCGTATTCTTTTCCGCAACCGGAAAAGCAGCAAACTAATGCAGAAATAGATCCTTTGCTCACTGAAATGGGCAAACTGGTGGAAGCCATGAAGTTGCAGCACTCGCAAGCAATCACACAGGCTAAACAGTTTGAGCAGTTTCAACAATGTTAATGAAAATTTGTCGGAATTACGTAACAAAATGGATCAAAGTTTTTCTAGTCCAAGAAATTCCGGTTCAATACCGGCTCAAAGTATGATGAATTCAAATTCTCGAAATATTGACCGCCGACCTCAACCACAGAATCGGAGTAATCAGCCACAGTTAAATCGGGGACGGTGGACGGCTGATGGCCGCCCTATCTGTAATTTTTGCTCAAAACCTGGTCATTATGCTATGTCATGTCCTCAAAAACGGCAAGGAGGTACGCCGGCTCCTATCTCATCTGGTCCGTCTCGGAATTTTAGTCAAGTTGGACCTAGTCAAACTCCAGCAGCTCCTATAAATCGGAGAACAGGGTATTTACAAGAAAGTCCAGTTACGGGATCTCATTTGCAGTCAGAATTAACGGATATAACTATGACTTTAAAAGCTCTACAAGATGGCCAGCAAATTATAGCTAAAAATCAGCAAAATTTACAGTCTGCTTATGTGCAAGTCAGGCAAGAAAATGAAGCGCTATTTGAGCAGAATCGTCGACTGGCTCAGAGAGTTTATGATGAAAATGAAACTACTCCTAAGATGATAGGATCTATAAAAGTTGATTCCTCCAGTACTCAAATAGCACAATCAAAAACTCAGATTATTACGACGCCTAGAATTAAGGCCAAAAATATGAGGTTAACTGGCAAGACAAAAGTGGCTGTAACCACTCGTGAAAAATGTTCATTTGCTCGAGGAAATAGTATTTTTTCATTACTTCTTTTTAGTGTCAGTATTTTAAGTATCATACTGGCGGGTGGCAATTTTGCATCAGCCATTCCAGTTCCAGAGAGACCATTGCTATGCCAGACTAAAGACGGCAAAGCATTGTGGAAACTGCCAGAATCTGTGCAATGTGCGGTTCAAAAACATGTTGATGAAGGTGTCCCATTGGACACAGAATTAGCTCTTTACAAACATAATTTGATACAGTATCGAACAAAAGCTTGGCGATGCAAAATTGTGTACCAAAAAGTTGAAACTTTAACCCATTTCTCATTTTAAGTTAACTGAGATAATGAAAAAAATCTAGAACATTCTTATTAATTGCAGTACTTTATTAGTCTTTTATTTCTATTTACAATGTTTGTGTGGACTCCTTTAGCTAAGCTTTGGCTTTTTCTGTCGCAAACGTTTCCAATCTTCATAATGTGATCACCAGCCATCCAACCATAGGTGCATACATAGGTGTGTTGGGAGGATCCCCCTAAATGACAAATTTTCGCGACTCCCCCCCCAGATTTTTGCGTCCCCCCCCAATTTTTTGGCCAAAAAGTGGGCAAAAATTGCAAAAAATCGAAAATTTAGGGGTCCCCCACCCTCCGTCGGAACCCCCCCCCCAGATTTTTTGCCCAGCCACACCTATGCATGGGTGTGTTAGGGTTAAGCATCGTTTTCTTTTGGAGGGGGGGGGGGAGTTGGGGGGGGTGGTATCTCCCCCAAAATTTTTGACCAATTATCCCCCCCAGAATTTTTGGCACTTATATATGTGGGAGACAAAAATTTTTCCTTGGTTCCCCTCCCCTTAGGATTCTAAAAAAAATTTGTGTCTCCGATTTGGCTGGGAACTTGCGCCTAGGGTAAATCGAGGTCGCTGATTTTAAAAATCGAATAGAGACATCGATCCGATGGATCTATCGATCAGTAGAATCGATCGAGCAAAAAACTTTTTGTCTCCGATTTTCGCGACGCCTCGATTTTTGAAATCAGCGACCTCGATTTACCCTAGGGGCACCTTCTCAGTCAAACCGGAGAGAAAAAATTTGTCACCTAAGGGGGCCAAGGCAAAATTTTTGTCCTCCATCTAGATAGGTGCCGAATTTTTGACATACATATATACCCTCCCCCAATTTCGGCTACCCCAACCCCCGAACCCTCCCAACGATTTTTGGACCCAAAAAGTTAACTAAATTTAGCCAAAAAGTGGTGATTTTTAGGAAAGTTTGTACGCTTTAAAACGGTGCAAGAATGCCTAAAACGTTAAAAACAAGCCTGATTTTGAAGGAAAAAGGACTAAATTACCGAAAATTTTTTGCATTTTTTGGCCATTTTTTACATTTCTGAGGTCCAAACTCTGGGGGGGGAGGTTTGGGGAGGGGTGGCACCCCCATTACATTTCTTGGGTAGACCACCAACCTTCCAAGATTTACCCCCCAGACCCGTTTCAAATAACGTTGTCGTTACCAAATCAAGGAGTCCGATGTTGCAAAGTTTTTTGAAAGCAGAGTTGTGGTAAGTCAAAACAGGTTGACCAAGGCATTCGTATACTTCGCAGCAGACTGCCACAAAAACCCAAATGCTTGTTCCAACAGCACATTTAACGTATTGCAGCGACTGGCTGCATCTAGATTACGCAGTGGCATTATTATCCACAAATCGTTAAACTAACATACAATGGATTACTCGTCGCTGCGTTACTTTTATAGATATAAATGGATAGGTATGCTCCATTTCAACCATCACAGACGATCGTTTAAGAATCGGCGATGAGTAGCGCGAAGACAGGAGTCTGTTTTCTGCTAAAATCTCTAATCTAAAAATCTAATCTAATCTAAAATCTGCTAATAAAATTGCTTTTAGTACAGGAAAAATTGGACTCCACAGAGTATTCTCACCTCATTCTTCAAGACAATACTGAAGCGATTGATAAAAAGGAATGGATGGAAGACATATTAGACCTGCATCGAATCTTAGCTCAAAGGTGTTCACGTGGACCATTAAGTTTATGCATTTACAAATGCATTTAATGTGATTACAGGCTGCACTAGCAATAGTAACAAACATTTAAATGATACCGATGATAATGATATGTGATGCCTCGTCAGCAGGAGAAACCGACACTATATAAAGGCATGTACCGCAACTAATTTGTTAGAAGTGAGTGTGTTTTATGATAGATAGGTGTGCTGATTGTGGCTTGCAGCTTGAAGATGTCAGGCAACGGCGTCAACATGTAAGAAAAGTCCATTCTACCCAAACCTAACCATACGGCTAGACTGCTGCATTAATTTTGTATTTATTTATTTGTTTATTTAACTAAAGTGTTCTATCATTTGGAATAGTGTAAACGTAGAACAGTATTCCATTTGTTATAATTTTACATAATGACACAAAAATACACGAAAGGAAACACTCGTGTATGAAATGGACCCAAAAGATTCGTCATGGTCAACCCAGGATTCCCAAGATTGCTTGACCACTGGCTACGACTAGTTAAAAATTTAATTGTTAATTTAATTTAATGTTTACGCGTTGAAGCTCGCAAGCAGTACTACTCTGTTAGCGTAAATTGTGCCTGCTTGGAGCTTCAACATGCAAGCGTAGCGGGAAAATATGTTTGAAGTGAACATACTCAGTTGTGCGGGGTCATCCTTTAATGCTGCAGATGATGGTTTTTGCTTGATAACTAAGAGTATTATGCTCGTCACATCTCAGTTATTATGTATACTCTTGATACCATTCTTGTCCATACTAAATGTATAAGATTTGATTCTTTAAATTATAAGAATTTGGAATGGTTGCTTACTGTATTTTTACAACATTTTATTGTTTTACACCAAATGTGGACTATTGAGCTTAGCTATTAGGTAATAAAATCTACATAGCCTATGTGTATTAATTCAAAGGCGGATCATAGTTTTGATCAGATTTATCCGGATTCAAACCAGTTAGTTCAAAATTATTTACAGTCCTTGGTCTAATCTGACGGAAATTGTAGCGTTTCAAGAAAACAGTGCAACAGTGTTTTTGCTCGGACACTTCTTCTGCGCGCTACCCCAAACCTTTTCGCACAGTTAGGCAAAAATTGCTCATAACAGGAAACATCCTAAAATTTAGCATACAATTCCTGCTTTGTATTTATTAGTAATCGCATGACCTTTTTACAATGTTCAGATCTGCTGGTTATAAGATGCCAGAACCTAAGTGCTGTATGGAATTGCAGACTGACCTACCTTGGCAACTAGCCCAAATTTTTTTAAAAAAACTTGGAGAAAAAAGTGTCACTTTTTTGTGTGTGTAATTGAACGTTTTTAAAATGTTTACTGCAACTCAACAAGAAATCTGTTCCAATGCATTACAAACCATTCCAAATTCTTCCTGATTCTTAAATGTAAGGAATTAAATTTAGTATGGACTTAAATAATATTAAATAAACAGCTGCCAGATTGCATTAAAACATTTTTGTACGTCCAAAACTAGAATTGTACGGTTACAGCCATACAAAAGATCCCCATAAACTAGACTTCTAACAACACATCTCCAATAAGTAAAGAAATAAAAATTTACGTGAAAATATAAAAAAACTTGACAGACACACGTGCAGCTGAGACTGATGCCTGTACAACTTCTAGAGTTTTGATTCAGTTTCAGCTGTTGAAACAACCATAAGTTGATGTAACAAAAAAGGCCCGCTCAGCTTACTTCACGCAGAAATGTTGTTGATAATGGCAGCTGCACAGCTGAAGACATGCAGTCCATTGTAGCTGTTTTTCCAAGTGGATACCATGTGCGCACTGTAGATGGCGCTTTCAATTATATAGCATTGATTTGCCACCCGCTTGGTACGTACAAGGCGTTGGGCAAGGACATTTTAACGTTTCTATTCGTTGATTATCCTTCAAATCTACTCCTAAAAGTAGCTTAGCGTTTTTTCCGCTACCGAACACTAAAGTTGTGGCTATAAAAACTGAATGAATTTCAATTTGAACTGAAAATAAATAAATGACAAACAATTTTAAGTTTATGATCGACTGCGGTTGTTCATCAGTTCCGTAAGGTTGGGCTCTTGAGCTGGGATTCTAGAGAACGTTCGTTACTGGGCGAGTGAGTCTTTATGCTTTGAATTGGTAACTTGAACAGCTGCCAGATTGCATTAAAACATTTTTGTACGTCCAAAACTGGAATTGTACGGTTACAGCCATACAAAAGATCCCCATAAACTAGACTTCTAACAACACATCTCCAACAAGTAAAGAAATCAAAATTTACGTGAAAATATAAAAAAAACTTGACCGACACACATGCAGCTGAGACTGATGCCTGTACAACTTCTAGAGTTTTGATTCAGTTTCAGCTGTTGAAACAACCATAAGTTGATGTAACAAAAAAGGCCCGCTCAGCTTACTTCACGCAGAAATGTTGTTGATAATGGTAGCTGCACAGCTGAAGACATGCAGTCCATTGTAGCTGTTTATCCAAGTGGATACCATGTGCGCACTGTAGATGGCGCTTTCAATTATATACCATTGATTTGCCACCCGCTTGGTACGTACAAGGCGTTGGGCAAGGACATTTTAACGTTTCTATTCGTTGATTATCCTGCAAATCTACTCCTAAAAGTAGCTTAGCGTTTTTTCCGCTACCGAACACTAAAGTTGTGGCCATAAAAACTGAATGAATTTCAATTTGAACTGAAAATAAATAAATGACAATAAACAATTTTAAGTTTATGATCGACTGCGGTTGTTCATCAGTTCCGTAAGGTTGGGCTCTTGAGCTGGGATTCTAGAGAACGTTCGTTACTGGGCGAGTGAATCTTTATGCTTTGAATTGGTAACTTGAACAGTTGCCAGATTGCATTAAAACATTTTTGTACGTCCAAAACTGGAATTGTACGGTTACAGCCATACAAAAGATCCCCATAAACTAGACTTCTAACAACACATCTCCAACAAGTAAAGAAATCAAAATTTACGTGAAAATATAAAAAAAACTTGACCGACACACATGCAGCTGAGACTGATGCCTGTACAACTTCTAGAGTTTAGATTCAGTTTCAGCTGTTGAAACAACCATAAGTTGATGTAACAAAAAAGGCCCGCTCAGCTTACTTCACGCAGAAATGTTGTCGATAATGGTAGCTGCACAGCTGAAGACATGCAGTACATTGTAGCTGTTTATCCAAGTGGATACCATGTGCGCACTGTAGATGGCGCTTTCAATTATATAGCATTGATTTGCCACCCGCTTGGTACGCACAAGGCGTTGGGCAAGGGCATTTTAACGTTTCTATTCGTTGATTATCCTGCAAATCTACTCCTAAAAGTAGCTTAGCGTTTTTCCGCTACCGAACACTAAAGTTGTGGCCATAAAAACTGAATGAATTTCAATTTGAACTGAAAATAAATAAATGACAATAAACAATTTTAAGTTTATGATCGACTGCGGTTGTTCATCAGTTCCGTAAGGTTGGGCTCTTGAGCTGGGATTCTAGAGAACGTTCGTTACTGGGCGAGTGAGTCTTTATGCTTTGAATTGGTAACTTGAACAGCTGCCAGATTGCATTAAAACATTTTTGTACGTCCAAAACTGGAATTGTACGGTTACAGCCATACAAAAGATCCCCATAAACTAGACTTCTAACAACACATCTCCAACAAGTAAAGAAATCAAAATTTACGTGAAAATATAAAAAAAACTTACCGACACACATGCAGCTGAGACTGATGCCTGTACAACTTCTAGAGTTTAGATTCAGTTTCAGCTGTTGAAACAACCATAAGTTGATGTAACAAAAAAGGCCCGCTCAGCTTACTTCACGCAGAAATGTTGTCGATAATGGTAGCTGCACAGCTGAAGACATGCAGTACATTGTAGCTGTTTAAGTGGATACCATGTGCGCACTGTAGATGACGCTTTCAATTATATAGCATTGATTTGCCACCCGCTTGGTACGCACAAGGCGTTGGGCAAGGGCATTTTAACGTTTCTATTCGTTGATTATCCTGCAAATCTACTCCTAAAAGTAGCTTAGCGTTTTTCCGCTACCGAACACTAAAGTTGTGGCCATAAAAACTGAATGAATTTCAATTTGAACTGAAAATAAATAAATGACAATAAACAATTTTAAGTTTATGATCGACTGCGGTTGTTCATCAGTTCCGTAAGGTTGGGCTCTTGAGCTGGGATTCTAGAGAACGTTCGTTACTGGGCGAGTGAGTCTTTATGCTTTGAATTGGTAACTTGAACAGCTGCCAGATTGCATTAAAACATTTTCGTACGTCCAAAACTGGAATTGTACGGTTACAGCCATACAAAAGATCCCCATAAACTAGACTTCTAACAACACATCTCCAACAAGTAAAGAAATCAAAATTTACGTGAAAATATAAAAAAACTTGACAGACACACATGCAGCTGAGACTGATGCCTGTACAACTTCTAGAGTTTAGATTCAGTTTCAGCTGTTGAAACAACCATAAGTTGATGTAACAAAAAAGGCCCGCTCAGCTTACTTCACGCAGAAATGTTGTTGATAATGGCAGCTGCACAGCTGAAGACATGCAGTCCATTGTAGCTGTTTTTCCAAGTGGATACCATGTGCGCACTGTAGATGGCGCTTTCAATTATATAGCATTGATTTGCCACCCGCTTGGTACGTACAAGGCGTTGGGCAAGGACATTTTAACGTTTCTATTCGTTGATTATCCTTCAAATCTACTCCTAAAAGTAGCTTAGCGTTTTTTCCGCTACCGAACACTAAAGTTGTGGCCATAAAAACTGAATGAATTTCAATTTGAACTGAAAATAAATAAATGACAAACAATTTTAAGTTTATGATCGACTGCGGTTGTTCATCAGTTCCGTAAGGTTGGGCTCTTGAGCTGGGATTCTAGAGAACGTTCGTTACTGGGCGAGTGAGTCTTTATGCTTTGAATTGGTAACTTGAACAGCTGCCAGATTGCATTAAAACATTTTTGTACGTCCAAAACTGGAATTGTACGGTTACAGCCATACAAAAGATCCCCATAAACTAGACTTCTAACAACACATCTCCAACAAGTAAAGAAATCAAAATTTACGTGAAAATATAAAAAAAACTTGACCGACACACATGCAGCTGAGACTGATGCCTGTACAACTTCTAGAGTTTTGATTCAGTTTCAGCTGTTGAAACAACCATAAGTTGATGTAACAAAAAAGGCCCGCTCAGCTTACTTCACGCAGAAATGTTGTTGATAATGGTAGCTGCACAGCTGAAGACATGCAGTCCATTGTAGCTGTTTATCCAAGTGGATACCATGTGCGCACTGTAGATGGCGCTTTCAATTATATACCATTGATTTGCCACCCGCTTGGTACGTACAAGGCGTTGGGCAAGGACATTTTAACGTTTCTATTCGTTGATTATCCTGCAAATCTACTCCTAAAAGTAGCTTAGCGTTTTTTCCGCTACCGAACACTAAAGTTGTGGCCATAAAAACTGAATGAATTTCAATTTGAACTGAAAATAAATAAATGACAATAAACAATTTTAAGTTTATGATCGACTGCGGTTGTTCATCAGTTCCGTAAGGTTGGGCTCTTGAGCTGGGATTCTAGAGAACGTTCGTTACTGGGCGAGTGAATCTTTATGCTTTGAATTGGTAACTTGAACAGTTGCCAGATTGCATTAAAACATTTTTGTACGTCCAAAACTGGAATTGTACGGTTACAGCCATACAAAAGATCCCCATAAACTAGACTTCCAACAACACATCTCCAACAAGTAAAGAAATCAAAATTTACGTGAAAATATAAAAAAAACTTGACCGACACACATGCAGCTGAGACTGATGCCTGTACAACTTCTAGAGTTTAGATTCAGTTTCAGCTGTTGAAACAACCATAAGTTGATGTAACAAAAAAGGCCCGCTCAGCTTACTTCACGCAGAAATGTTGCCGATAATGGTAGCTGCACAGCTGAAGACATGCAGTACATTGTAGCTGTTTATCCAAGTGGATACCATGTGCGCACTGTAGATGGCGCTTTCAATTATATAGCATTGATTTGCCACCCGCTTGGTACGCACAAGGCGTTGGGCAAGGGCATTTTAACGTTTCTATTCGTTGATTATCCTGCAAATCTACTCCTAAAAGTAGCTTAGCGTTTTTCCGCTACCGAACACTAAAGTTGTGGCCATAAAAACTGAATGAATTTCAATTTGAACTGAAAATAAATAAATGACAATAAACAATTTTAAGTTTATGATCGACTGCGGTTGTTCATCAGTTCCGTAAGGTTGGGCTCTTGAGCTGGGATTCTAGAGAACGTTCGTTACTGGGCGAGTGAGTCTTTATGCTTTGAATTGGTAACTTGAACAGCTGCCAGATTGCATTAAAACATTTTTGTACGTCCAAAACTGGAATTGTACGGTTACAGCCATACAAAAGATCCCCATAAACTAGACTTCTAACAACACATCTCCAACAAGTAAAGAAATCAAAATTTACGTGAAAATATAAAAAAAACTTACCGACACACATGCAGCTGAGACTGATGCCTGTACAACTTCTAGAGTTTAGATTCAGTTTCAGCTGTTGAAACAACCATAAGTTGATGTAACAAAAAAGGCCCGCTCAGCTTACTTCACGCAGAAATGTTGTCGATAATGGTAGCTGCACAGCTGAAGACATGCAGTACATTGTAGCTGTTTATCCAAGTGGATACCATGTGCGCACTGTAGATGACGCTTTCAATTATATAGCATTGATTTGCCACCCGCTTGGTACGCACAAGGCGTTGGGCAAGGGCATTTTAACGTTTCTATTCGTTGATTATCCTGCAAATCTACTCCTAAAAGTAGCTTAG
Source organism: Trissonchulus latispiculum (assembly GCA_030248195.1). NCBI lineage: Eukaryota > Metazoa > Nematoda > Enoplea > Enoplida > Ironidae > Trissonchulus > Trissonchulus latispiculum. The sequence goes on from JASAND010014367.1 coordinate 39,428, forward strand.
CGTTTTTCCGCTACCGAACACTAAAGTTGTGGCCATAAAAACTGAATGAATTTCAATTTTAACTGAAAATAAATAAATGACAATAAACAATTTTAAGTTTATGATCGACTGCGGTTGTTCATCAGTTCCGTAAGGTTGGGCTCTTGAGCTGGGATTCTAGAGAACGTTCGTTACTGGGCGAGTGAGTCTTTATGCTTTGAATTGGTAACTTGAACAGCTGCCAGATTGCATTAAAACATTTTCGTACGTCCAAAACTGGAATTGTACGGTTACAGCCATACAAAAGATCCCCATAAACTAGACTTCTAACAACACATCTCCAGCAAGTAAAGAAATCAAAATTTACGTGAAAATATAAAAAAACTTGACAGACACACATGCAGCTGAGACTGATGCCTGTACAACTTCTAGAGTTTAGATTCAGTTTCAGCTGTTGAAACAACCCTAAGTTGATGTAACAAAAAAGGCCCGCTCAGCTTTCTTCACGCAAATGTTGTCGATAATGGTAGCTGCACAGCTGAAGACATGCAGTACATTGTAGCTGTTTATCCAAGTGGATACCATGTGCGCACTGTAGATGACGCTTTAAATTATATAGCATTGATTTGCCACCCGCTTGGTACTAAGGCGTTGGGCAAGGGCATTTTAACGTTTCTATTCGTTGATTATCCTGCAAATCTACTCTAAAAGTAGCTTAGCGTTTTTCCGCTACCGAACACTAAAGTTGTGGCCATAAAAACTGAAAATGAATTTCAATTTTAACTGAAAATAAATAAATGACAATAAACAATTTTAAGTTTATGATCGACTGCGGTTGTTCATCAGTTC
>JASAND010014370.1:0-35171 GCA_030248195.1 Trissonchulus latispiculum
TACAAGCAAGCTCGGTTTTTTATCCTTTTTTTCTTTTTCTAGGAATTAGATTTTATAATCAAACAGTAATTTAATTTAAAATACTTTAACAAGCGTAGACTGGCCGATATTCGGTGACTCTAGCTCTCTGCTAAAGCCGGATTTCGACTGGTCTCTTTTCGACTACATGCAAGCTCGGTTTTTTATCCTTTTTTTCTAGGAATTATTTTTATAATACTAGGGACATCAATTTAAAATACTTCAAAAAGCGTAGACTGGCCGATATTCGGCTGAGAACACTACCTAGCTTCCCCTTCAACTCTTGTTTAGAGGACACATTTTCCTAGGAAGAATGGCCTCCTTGCGAAATAGCTATCCCTTTTAATTTTTGTTACTTGGCCAAAGTTTACAAGCAAGTTCGGTTTTTTTCCTTTTTTCTTTTCGTACGAATTAGATTTTAAATATTCAGCAAACTATTGTAATTAATATTGTTTTTGTGTGTGTATAAAAACTTGTATAATGACATCTTTTAACTTTTCGTTTTAACAGTGTGTTTGTATAATACTCGCAGTCACCTACGTATCTCTTGGGGCTTTTATTTATTCTTTTTTCTTTGTAAATATGTAATGTGTAGCAACGATTAGTTTGTAAAACCTTAGAACTTTGTAATCGACGTTTTATTTATTAATTTTGTATTTTTCATATCTGTGTCAAAAGTATTTTTTCATGTCTGTGTAAAACTACTGTTTCTGTTTCTGTTTGTGTGCCTGCAGTGTAGTTTTGCTGTTCTGTAATTTGGTCTCCAGAACTCGGTTGTTTTCAGTTTTTTTCGCCGCCTTCGAATAGATCTGTGTTTTGCTGTAAGTTGAAAAAGTTTTGAAAAATGATCTTTCAAAGTAGAAATGTTGCAAAAGAAGTTTTCTCAAAACTTTGGAAATTTTTATTAATCGCTCAGTTTTGTTCATTCCAGAAGCAGTTTGAGTTAAGTCTGTATATCGGGTGGGAAAGTGTAAAATTACTGAGGAATGCCTACGTAGTATTTCCACAAACATTTTTTGGAAAACCCAGCCCTTGGCTTTTACGTATGAATGCATAATCATATTATTCGTTTTAACTAACTTCGCTTCGCAGTTTGTGCAATAACTCAAATAACAGTAAATAACAGAAATTTAATTTAAAATATATACTTCAAAAAGCGTAGGCTGGCCGATATTCGGTGACTCTAGCTCTCCGCTAAAGCCGGATTTCGACTGGTCTCTTTTTTCGACTACATGCAAGCTGGGTTTTTTATCCTTTTTCTTTTTCTAGGAATTATATTTTATATTCAAACAGTAATTTAATTTAAAATACTTCAAAAAGCGTAGACTGGCCGATATTCGGTGACTCTAGCTCTCCGCTAAAGCCGGATTTCGACTGGTCTCTTTTCGACTACATGCAAGCTGGGTTTTTTATCCTTTTTCTTTTTCTAGGAATTAGATTTTATATTCAAACAGTAATTTAATTTAAAATACTTCAAAAAGCGTAGACTGGCCGATATTCGGTGACTCTAGCTCTCCGCTAAAGCCGGATTTCGACTGGTCTCTTTTCGACTACATGCAAGCTGGGTTTTTTATCCTTTTTCTTTTTCTAGGAATTAGATTTTATATTCAAACAGTAATTTAATTTAAAATACTTCAAAAAGCGTAGACTGGCCGATATTCGGTGACTCTAGCTCTCTGCTAAAGCCGGATTTCGACTGGTCTCTTTTCGACTACATGCAAGCTCGGTTTTTTATCCTTTTTTCTTTTTCTAGGAATTATTTTTATAATACTAGGGACATCAATTTAAAATACTTCAAAAAGCGTAGACTGGCCGATATTCGGTGACTCTAGCTCTCTGCTAAAGCCGGATTTCGACTGGTCTCTTTTCGACTACATGCAAGCTCGGTTTTTTATCCTTTTTTCTTTTTCTAGGAATTATTTTTATAATACTAGGGACATCAATTTAAAATCTTCAAAAAGCGTAGACTGGCCGATATTCGGCTGAGCACACTACCTAGCTTCCCCTTCAACTCTTGTTTAGAGGACACATTTTCCTAGGAAGAATGGCCTCCTTGCGAAATAGCTATCCCTTTTAATTTTTGTTACTTGGCCAAAGTTTACAAGCAAGTTCGGTTTTTTTCCTTTTTTCTTTTCGTACGAATTAGATTTTAAATATTCAAACAGTAATTTAATTTAAAATACTTTAACAAGCGTAGACTGGCCGATATTCGGTGACTCTAGCTCTCTGCTAAAGCCGGATTTCGACTGGTCTCTTTTCGACTACATGCAAGCTCGGTTTTTTATCCTTTTTTCTTTTTCTAGGAATTATTTTTATAATACTAGGGACATCAATTTAAAATACTTCAAAAAGCGTAGACTGGCCGATATTCGGTGACTATAGCTCTCTGCTAAAGCCGGATTTCGACTGGTCTCTTTTCGACTACATGCAAGCTCGGATTTTTTCCTTTTTTCTTTTTCTTGGAATTATTTTTATAATACTAGGGACATCAATTTAAAATACTTCAAAAAGCGTAGACTGGCCGATATTCGGTGACTCTAGCTCTCTGCTAAAGCCGGATTTCGACTGGTCTCTTTTCGACTACATGCAAGCTCGGTTTTTTATCCTTTTTTCTTTTTCTAGGAATTATTTTTATAATACTAGGGACATCAATTTAAAATACTTCAAAAAGCGTAGACTGGCCGATATTCGGTGACTATAGCTCTCTGCTAAAGCCGGATTTCGACTGGTCTCTTTTCGACTACATGCAAGCTCGGATTTTTTTCCTTTTTTCTTTTTCTTGGAATTATTTTTATAATACTAGGGACATCAATTTAAAATACTTCAAAAAGCGTAGACTGGCCGATATTCGGTGACTCTAGCTCTCTGCTAAAGCCGGATTTCGACTGGTCTCTTTTCGACTACATGCAAGCTCGGTTTTTTATCCTTTTTTCTTTTTCTAGGAATTATTTTTATAATACTAGGGACATCAATTTAAAATACTTCAAAAAGCGTAGACTGGCCGATATTCGGCTGAGAACACTACCTAGCTTCCCCTTCAACTCTTGTTTAGAGGACACATTTTCCTAGGAAGAATGGCCTCCTTGCGAAATAGCTATCCCTTTTAATTTTTGTTACTTGGCCAAAGTTTACAAGCAAGTTCGGTTTTTTTCCTTTTTTCTTTTCGTACGAATTAGATTTTAAATATTCAAACAGTATATAGTTGGTTTTTTATGTATTATAGTATGTTGTTTATTATAGTACATATGTAGGTTGTGCTGCGTATTTTAAGAGTGTATATGTGTTTTTTTTTTTTTTTTTTTTTTGGGTGGGGGGGTTTTTTTTAATAGAAAAAGTTGCTTTGTGCGAAAAATTGGTAACCCTATAAATTTTTGTCCCTAATTGGACACATTAATATCCAAGAAAACTTCTCTCTTAACACCATTTTCACAACTGATTACTGAGATTATCTCCTTTCTAGCATGTTTACTGCCTCAAAGTTCTATCAATTTTTATGTCTTAAATATGTCTTTATGTCTTGTCTTGCTGGAAAATAAAAAGAGTCGTTTGCTAGTTTTTAAGCCGGTTTTGATAGCTTAGTGATCTGGCTAGGCTAGGTACACTGTCCTCAAAAATAAAATGAAGCAACACGAGCAAGTAATAAGTACAGTAACGTGTAGGTAGGGAGACAGTGTTTGAGATTTTCCGTTTCTGTAATAACGTATTAAATCAGATTTAAATCAACCCAAAACTAGGTTAGAGCTTAGCAGCTCACATTCAACTACAGAGCATGTAGTGTGAATGTAGTTGGAATCTATGTCGATGCCGTGGGAATCTATGTAGCTTTTGCAGAGAATCTACGTTACTTTTTGTCGTAATCGTAGTTTTCAAAGGAAATCAAAACTTGAATGTTCACAGAAGCAAACAGGGACCGTATCGAGCACAGTTTTTTAAACGGAATAAATTCCATTGTTCGAAAATTAACGGCTGGTCCAATTTACATGGAATTTTGAGGGCAGGGTGTGAGAAGTGTCCTTACTTCAAAAATTTTAAAATTTAAAATTCGAAGTTTTTAAATTTTTTAAATTTTTTTGTGTAGGTTAGAACATGCTGAACATTTTTTATCCTTGCACCAACTTCTGAAAACGTATGCTTCGTTCAGTATAGTCGTTTAAAGTCTGGACATCAAAGGAAAATGCCGCCTTGTGCTGTGAATGTAGTTGGAATCTGTGTTGCTTTTGCAAAGAATTCTATTTCCATAATCTTTAGGTTTTAAAGGAAATCAAAACTGGAATGTTCACAGAAGCAAACAGGGACCGTATAAACAATTGAAATAGATGGAATATAGAGCACAGTTTTTTTAACGGGCTAATTTTAATTTCTGAAGTCTTTATGAAACCCATCCGATTGATGCTGCAGGTCTACAGTAGCTATATATACGTTAGCAAGATCTGATGAGAAATAGAGTAAATTGTGGAGGTTTTGCCAACGTAAAGAAGACCAAAAAATTTTGCAGTGCATAGCATCAATTCGGTAGATTCGGTAGTAAATGAGATTGAACATCGCAAAAATTGGTTTGGATCTTTTCCACAGCCTCCCCCTCGGCCGGAAAAATTAACGGCTGGTCCAATTTACATGGAATTTTGAGGGCAGGGTGTGAGAAGTGTCCTGACTTCAAAAAATTTTAAAATTTAAAATTCGAAGTTTTAAAATTTTTTAAATTTTTTTGTGTAGGTTAGAACATGCTGAACATTTTTTATCCTTGCACCAACTTCTGAAAACGTATGCTTCGTTCAGTATAGTCGTTTAAAGTCTGGACATCAAAGGAAAATGCCGCCTTGTGCTGTGAATGTAGTTGGAATCTGTGTTGCTTTTGCAAAGAATTTAAGCTACTTTTTGCCATAATCTTTAGTTTAAAAGGAAATCAAAACTGGAATGTTCACAGAAGCAAACAGGGACCGTATAAACAATTAAAATAGATGGAATATAGAGCACAGTTTTTTAACGGGCTAATTTTAATTTCTGAAGTCTTTATGAAACCCATCCGATTGATGCTGCAGGTCTACAGTAGCTATATATACGTTAGCAAGATCTAAGGGAATATGAAGTGAAATAAGTGTGGTTTTGCAAGAAAGTTTTTAAAGATTTCGGAATTCAGAATTTGTATAGATATGTTTAAATACTTATTTTTAGTTGAATAAACATTCATTTCCCATGTTCCCAATTGCTCCCTTTTTAAATTTACCGCTCATTCTATAACATGCTAGCTAATGAGAATCTATGTTGAATCTAGTTAGAATCCATGTTGAACCAAGTTCGTACAAAATAGTGGACAAATTTAAGTCTGAGAATGTAGTTAGTCGACAGATAAATTCTAAGAATGTTGCTCGACCGCCGAGCAACATTCTGAGAATAGGGCCAGGGGCTCATTACAATTCGCGGTAAGGTGCCGCGGATCTCAGCTAGCAACCAAGCAACCATTTGTGAAAGACGTTAAAAAATGAACGCAATTCCTTCCGAGAACCAAGAAAAGAGTTAAGGGGGCAACACAAAATAAACGAAACGCGCGATGCGCTGCGGGCCATATAGTCTACAATGGGAGCAGGATCCATTTCATCACATAGTATCAATCAATCTATCAATCAGTCACAATATGATTTTCCTCATAGTTGGCTTTTGTGAACCTGATATATAAATTATAATTTTCAGTAAAAAGTAATGTATAACAATACCGAAAATTACAAAATTCTGATGTTCGTAGCTGTAATGTGTAAAACTACAACTACTAAAAATGCGATTACTGAACTTGCAACGACTAAATAATATGAAGTTAAAATGTTACGGTCAAACATCGTACCATTATCCACAGAATTTGCCATGGCTGCATAAACTGATGATTCTGTAAAATGTCAGTAAAAGCGTTTAATAATCCTCCCAAATTTTCCATTATATGTTCCAACTTTGCAACATTATTGTGCTAGGTTTCATTAAATACACAATAAAAATCAATATTGCACACCCTTGATCATTTACTAGTTAATTAATGAACAAAAGTTGCATGCTTGCCAGTTTTGTTGCAAGCAAGCACTGCATCTTGTCTTGATACCAAATGTTCCCAATTCCACGTAACTGCTGTCACAATATTTCCATTACATACAAGTTTTCATAGTCAAATTTATACAATTTGTATAATTATTACATTGTATTAATTGTGTGTTTTTATTTTTTTATGGGTTTCTTCACAAATCGATATTTATATTGTATGTATATATTATATATATTGTTTTGATTATAATATAAATATAAGGGAACTAAAGAGGTGTAAATTTTTTAATTACAGATTTTCGCTAATGCTTATTAACTATCCCTTTCTTTGTTTACTCGGGACAATTTCTTTGAGCAGTACCAAGTGAAAAAGTAGAAAGGAACAAAGGGAGAGAAGGTTTGAACCAGATGGAAATAGAGGGGGGGGAAGGGGTGGGGTGCTAAGTGGGTGGGGGGGAGAGGGGGGAAATGGAGGGAGGGGGGCGGGGGAAACTGGGACAATTTCTTGGAGTCAGTTACAAGTGTAAAAAGAGATAAGGAAGAGAGAAGGTTTGTAAAGGGGAAGGGTTAGGGTTGTTAAGAAAAGTGAAGGTGTGTGGGGAATATATATATTAATTTTGGTTTGACTCCTCAGTGTGACGAAGATGTGGGGCGTGGGAGGGTGAATTTATGGTATATATAATTTAATTTAGATTTTCCATTATATACTTCAGTGAAAAGTATTACAAATAATTTTGGTTGTTACAAACAAGCTTTTGTGTGTACGCAGTTTTCATTTGACAGAAAAATTTCAAGGTTGTTACAAAGTGGCAGATGTCAAGGAAAGAAAAGGAAAATCTTAGAGGGAGAAAAATTTGAAAAATTTGGAAAATTTTTACATCACGATTTTGAATGCTGAGCTGAAAGTAAGATCCTCCTCTGCAAATTACCAAAAAGCTCCTAAGGTAACCAAAAGTTTAGAAAAGTTGGTACTTCATTAGGTAATTAAACATTTAATTAGAAACACTAATTATGCAGGTAAACTAAGTAGTTAAATACGTAGACAATAATAATACTACAATTTTAATGTTCAAGCTAAAGGGGAAAATTGACTAACAATGACCTTGAGAACATCTGCCAAGAAGATTAATTACTTTACTTGTTGATTAATGACCCTATTCGTCAAGCCAAAATGAAACTAGAATACCTGTATAAACTGCGGTCATTCGTCCTCTCTTATACTACTGCTCAGACTGCAATCTGACATGTCAAATAGCAGAACTGTGTTAAGCCTGCAGAGTTACGCCTGGGGGACATGTCAGACCGCGAGCTGACCAACCCCAAGGTGTCAGATTGCAATCTGCTAAATTTGACTTGTCAGATTGTAAAATCTAGTTATACTTTCCGCTAAATTTGTTTATCAGGTTTTATGTATGTGTTGGTATTGATAAATTTCTTTAATGTTTTTACGTTTTTAGTGGTTTTATGTTGTAACTTAAGGTCGTGCTCCCCTTACGTATAATATCGTCACAGAATGTGCAATTACTGTTCAATTTAATTCAAATGTAGAAAATACATTGGGTACAATGATAAACTTCCTGTACACTTCATAACGTACATGTCCAGTGAGAAAGAATGTTTGCAGTTTGCCGGAAAGTTATGGGAATTTGATCCAGTCTGGAGGGGGATGGTTGCAAAGGTTTTGCAGCTCAATAAAAATTTCGAATTATGTATTCGAAATTTGCAGCCATCCCCTGAAGGCTCCAGCAAACATCAACACCAGCAGCAGCTACAACAACAACAACAACAACAACAAAAACAACAACTGCCCCCAATAGCTCAACAGCAACGTCCACTGGGGCCATGGTTGAGGCAGAGTTGTAAGTGCGTACCAAATTCGGCCCGCTACCCGCCCCGCCACCCGAAAAGAGGTACCCGCCCCGCTGCCCGCGGTCCGCAAGACACAAGGTACCCCCAAATTACCCGCAAAAATTTTTCGATATCTACTTTACATTTACATTGCTAAAACCACAATACCTATTGTATTCTTGTAATAAGAAAGCAACTCCAAGTCTTGTTTACTGAAAACTTCAACAAATAACATAAAAAAGTGACAAGATATTTGCACCGGCATAAATCCAGTGACAAGTGCCAAATTTTACCCTAAATCTTCAAAGATATTTTCTCACCTCGCCAGAGTTCTAACGAAATTTTAGCCTAAAAAATTTCAACAAGATGGGTAGCATGGAATTCTATATTCGGAAACCCCCCTCCCCCATAGTTTCACCGGAAATTTTGGTTGGGGTGGGGTAACCTTTGGGAATTTGGTGGTCGACCTCCGAAATGTGATGGGGTACCCCCCGAAGTACCAAGAGGTAAACCCAGACTCTAACCTTCTGCGGCAGGAGAGAGAGATCCTCCCCCTGCAGAAGGCACGATTTCAAAACTTTCTCCCCGCAATCTGCCAAGCTCGAGTCACTTGTCAGAGGGGGATCGGGAGCTGTTACCCCTTTTTGCGCAGATTTCACTTCTGGAAGTTCGTCTTGGTCCTCACAAGCGTCTACCGGAAGAATTTCGGCCATAGGACTTTTTGGTGTCTTTACCCCCTCTTTTTGGGGTAGGTTCACACCTAACACTTCTTTTTGGGGTAGACTCACGGCTACCCCCTCTTTTTGAGGTGGATCCTCTGTTGGCCAAAAGGCAAGAGAAAAAACGCTATCATCTTCAAAAGCTGAATCAGTTAACTTATACGTAAGGACTGAGGCGACATGAGGGGGAGGAATACCCAAATTATCGTCGACTGCAAAGACCATATCATTGATATAAGGGTCCTGAGAGACACGAGCTTGAGAGACCACCAAAGGTTTCGAAAAGTTTGAACCGTCAGAAGCAGTCTAAAGTGGGAATCACAGACCCCACTACCGTAGATCGTGAAATAGAAATGGGGGAATTTATGGGATTGACCAATAAAAACTCGAAAAATGATCTTGAACTTCCACTACCCCACCGTAGGGCAAAACTTTGTTATCGTCAATAAAAGAATCGAACGGCTCAAAAAAAATAGAGGATCAGCGAGAGTAGAGGAGATACGGGCCTTTGCCCATTTCTCCGTGGACGGGGGAATTTGTACGTCAATGGCCAGAACCACCGCAAAAGCCATTGCATCACCCAAGTCCCATTCGGCCCGAATTTCCTCAGGAGTTAGCATTTTGAGCGTCAATCCATTCATACTAACACGATTTCCAGAAAAAATAATATCCCAACTGTAAGCTTTCAAAAAATCAGTTCCGAGTAAAATTTCACGATAAAATTGCGGAGCAAGATGAATATGCCACCCAAATTGAATTCCGCCCACTTCAAAAGGGATATAAACTTTTCCTTCGATACGTGGTGGGGTATCGCCCGAAGTTCTAGCCCTAATAGCATCTGGAAAATGAACCACAATGTCTGCTCCCGCTCTCAAAAGACAATCTAGGCCTCCCTGACTAATAATTGAAATAGAAGCGCCCGAATCTACAATGGCCATCAAATATTGACCCTTAATATTGATCATAACTGCTGGTGTATTGTCCCCAGCAGCTAAAACGGCTTCAGATTGCAAATCAGAAATAGAGTTGGGCACGACCACCAAAGAATGTAGGGGCTTTTCCGGAGCCGACACACCCCCAGGGGCGGGTCTGGATGGTGGATCGGCCGCACACCCAGACACGCCCCCACTGGTCCCAGTCCCAGAGGCCGCGTCAACCACCGCACCCTGAGACTGAGACACAGGGAGTCCCGCGGTCTGCTTCCAAGACGTCACAGTCGGTGAGGGAGATTCCCCATTCAGAGAGAGCAAAGGGGGAGGGTCGGGACCCTCCTCCACGGGTTGGACTACTTCGTCAGTTTCGGGTACCATCACTTCACAGCCCAAAATATCTTCCCGTTCGAGTTTTTCTGGCCACGCGTCTGCGATAGCATGGCCCAAATCGAAAATTTGCTTCTTCAAAACCTCAGTAAACTTTTTCATATGATTATACGTATGCATGTGAATAGCTGCTAACGTCGTAAAATTTGACTGGATCATAGAAAAAGACTGAACAATTTGGTCGGGAGTCGTATCCTCTGGAGAACCTACCCCAAACACGTGTGGCTCCGAAGGCTGTGGTTCGGTCTCAACATAACCTATAAGGTGTTCAACCCCTTTTTGTTGGGCCAAGACACGGGGAGGGAGGGTGCCCCCTTGTGAATTTGCAACGCTCTGGTCTGATGCTCTAACAAAATGTTGTGCTAACGGTGCCGCCAAAGGTTGCGTGGTAACGCCTCGAACCGAGGGTGCTGTTGCCGGGGCCAAGGGTGCCGGCAATGCAGGCACAGCTGTACCCGGTGAAACAACTTGACCCGTGCTCTGAGCTGGGGGTGCCTCCCGCTGTGGACCATATGCATGCTGACCCGAAGAAGGTTGTGGGGCGGGCAAAGCTAAAGGGACAGGAGCAGATTGTAAAGCTGGGTAAGCCGGCTGCTGTGCGCAAAACTGCGGATAGACTGGTACGTACTGCGTAACTCCAGCTACCTGTTCCCAGGGAAGGGGTCGGCCTGTCCAACCTGCCGGGGCCAGCTGAGGATATTTGTCCCAATAATTGTCAGGGTCGTGGCCCCTCCTGCCGCAGTGGAGGCACTTATCCTTGCGCTTATCCTCAAATCTAGGCCGTACATCCTTCCCTTTTTCCCATAGTGCCCGAAGATCCTGTAATTCCTTACGTCTGTTCTAACGGGTCATTAGAGCTCCCACCCGGTTCTGCTCTCTCTGAAGATGCCACATGATAGACTGGGGGGTCGTATGACAATGCCTCCCCTGGGTTAGATCGTGGGGTTCGGGCGTCAAGTTTGTCGATCACCCGCAAGATGTCCTCCATAGACGGTTCTCCGTAAGCCCCCAAAGGAACGAGCGACGCCGTATATTTGTCATTTGCCCCTGCATAAACCTGCTGGACACAGTGCTTCTCCCGGTCACCCGGGTCATTCCAAATATCTAGCGCCAAAGCTTGAAGTTTCGAGATATACTTACGTATATGTTCTCCGGGACGTTGAAGTCGATTGACAAAAGCTGTGTATTTTTGCTGGTAGGACAACTGCGGTTTAGGAAACTGAGTTTTCAAAAGTTTCAAAATACTGTCGTATGAATAGATCATAGAAAGACCCGCACGGGAGGCATAAATTTGAGCCTTACCCGCCAATTTACTGTATAGAAGACGAGGCCACTGATCTTTGGAAATTTGATACGTTTCCACTGCCGATTCAAATTGTGGAAGCCAGTCTTCAACGTAAACTTGTTCTGGGTCAAACCGCGGAACGTCCCGGAGAATTTCTATATACGTACGAAAAAGGCGCGGATCGTGGCCTAAAACTGACGCATCTGTGGCCACCATGGTCGCCGGAGTTGGGTGACGAGCGAGCATCGCTCGTTCCTCTGTGTTGGGAGGAACCCCCTTTTGACTGGCTTGCTGTGCAGAAAAACCCGGGGGGGGGGGGCGCCCCCCCTAACTGGCGGAGGGGGTGGGTCGGAAGCCACCCTTGAATTTCCCAGTACGAAACCTGACGTTTGGACATTGTGTGGACTGGTTTCCACCGTCTGATTTACAGCTGGTGCTACCGGACCCGTAACCACTTGGTTAGGCACCGGTACGTACATATGAGACGCCGGCTGTACAGCAACAGAAGTTCCAGCAGAAAATTGTGCCGGAGAATTATATACATATTCTGGGTTCCCGTACATATCAATGGCATAAAAACCGGGTTGTGCCGAAGGCGGCACAGGCTGCACAATCTGAGGTGTATACGTATATAATGGCTGCTGAGCCGGGGATTGTGATTGAGAAAAACCCGGCATAGACGATGACATTTGGGCCGGTTGTTGAACATTTTGAGCGGCCTGTGCTTGACCTGACGGAGAAGCACGCTGAAACGTACGTTGCGGGTGCTGTACAGAAGGTGGACACACAAACATGTCCTGAATTTTGGCCAAAATTAGGTGATCTCCCTTGGGCGCCGTTTACAAAACTGGGGACTCCCAGAGTGGGTTGCCCCACCTGTCCCCGGGACGATAAAGCCGAACTGCACCCTTGATCTGACGTAAAATTAGACGTACTTTGCGACTGAGACTGGCACTCGGGCGCAAGAGATTCGGGTCGTCCCTGGGGAGAGGAACGGACGCCCCCAACGGACGGACGGACATTCTGTCGGGTTTTTCTGCGGTGTCATGCTGGGCCTGGGGAGGAGCCACAGCTGCAGACTTCGCGGGAGTGGGAGGGACTTGCTGATGTTGTAACTGAATCAAATCATTTTCAGTAGTTTTGTTCAGAACAGGTTCGGGATTATTTTCCCCCGAACTTCTCTCCCCCGAACTTTTTGCTCCCGAACTTTTCCCCCCCAACAGTTCAGAAACCGTGACTGGTGCCAGGCCGAGGTTTTTTCGCCTGTAGTCCACATAATCTTGCATAGCTGTCAAAAGTTGCTTATCTTGGGAGTCGGAGTCGTCAATTTCAACTGATTCGTCAAAGGCATCAAATTGGGGGCCGGGAGTGAGCATTTGCCCCTCCTGAGGCGAATCTGAAGTCTGCAGCAATTCTGGTCCCCCAGACAAAGATTTTACCGTAGTTTCTTCCCCAGAAACTACTATTCCTGGGGGAATGGCATCTGATAGTACTTGGGGGCCCCCCGACTGCGACACTGAGGACCGGGAACCTGCAGACTGCGAAACTTGGGAGCGGATAGCTCCGGATTGTGACCGAGTCACTGGCCCCCCAAAAGTTTTATTTAGGTGACCGCCATACGGGGCCTCTGATGATGTAGACGGGGCCGTGGAGGTCGAAACCCCCAACTGGGACTGGGTTCGCCGAGAACTTGTGGGGGGACGAATCGGGAACGTCCCCCACGCCCCCCTGATCCTCTATCTGTGACAGGTTTCGCCTTAGAATTTTGCCCTTCCCATAATTGTGGAGGGATATCAGGGACATAACCTTCCGGTCTTCTGGGGGTCCCCCTTCCAATACCTGGAGCCGTTCCTCCCGGAATAGTGTTGGGGAGACACCCCCCCAACCACGACCCCCCGATTTTGCAATACCTTGCTTTGAAGCCATGGGAGTCCCTCTATCTAAATCGACCGGTCCGTCAAAGTATGATAAGAGCCCCAAAGTTGTTCTCTTTGCTTTTCTCGCTTATCGTGCTCCCTTTTCTTCTCAGAAAAAGCTAGAACTTTGGACATCTACTGAAAAATCACGGTCGCCACTATTTGTGAAGTACTGTGTGTGTACCTCTGTAATAAACTATGTTGGACTTCACTAGATGATTGCAAGTAGGTGCAGAGTGTGTGATATCCAGTCCTAGCCAATTGAGACGAGGTGCGAGAGTACTGTAGGTTAGCGAGTAGATTAAGATAGAATTACTTGTGAGCCCTAAGCGACCGTCCCTAAAGCTGATAAACCAAATACCGCTAGATTTTACTATACCAAATACAAAATGTGTGAACTTTGGAATAGACATACACGACTAATATAAAATACAAGAAGGGGGCACAATAAGCAGGTGCAAAGTGCACAAGGGAGGGCGTTACCCGACTCCCAAATACCTAAACCTTGCCCAACGACTCCTACCCACTAGTAAAATCGCCCAACCCCGACACTGTTGACACTCCAACTGAACTTAAGCCTACACTTTTCTCACTTATATATTCTTTGTGCTACTGGCGTAGCTAGCCCAAAAGAAATCACTTTCATCATTCATGAATAAGACAATTATCGAAATAGTTCAAAGTTATATAATTTCATCAAGTAGAATATACTTTACGTCACACATATGAAGATAGCACTACGTGTAATTTTCAGTGCTGCGCTGCTGCGCAGCTAGCTACTAGTGCCCTAATGGGTAACATCCCACAACGTTAACAAATAGCAAGGTTACTCAAAATTCAATTGAAATTAAAGGAAATCTTTGAAAATTTGTAGCACACGCAATATGCGTCGTAGCGGTAAACATTCGTACATTGGTTTGAATAGTTTGAAAGTCAAATAGTCAAAAGTCAAATAGTTTGAAAAAATTAACTGTCAAATTTTGAAAAACGACTTTTACTACGTTAAACCAGACGCCAAAGCGGTCCCGAAAATGAAATCGAAAAATTTGTTATTAAGTACTAAGCGAGCAGTTGCTTGTCAAAGTTGCAAAAGCGGCAAAGGTCAAAGGATTTTGAAAACATAAAAATGCTAATAAAAATTCAAACCTTATACGATTTTGTTCGTTTTTGCGTCATTCTGCTTGTTTTCAGATGGGATAAGTTTCATGAAAGAGAAATTTTTAGGATGCATATTCCGGCTAAAAACCTCGATAAACCAATATTTCAAAAATTTTGAAATTTTTCAAAATTTAAAATTTTATAAAAACTTTCCTCTTGCTAAGACAATTCAGAAAATATATAATGTTATGGGTCTCCGATATATATTAAATGCGTATAGGTGATCACAATTTTGTACAAACATTTTTGTGTCAACTTTAGTTTTGAGAACATATGGGGCATGTTATATGTGAAAATGAGCAAAGTGACTATCGATTTTTGACCAAAGTAACCCCTTTTTAAGTTTTGCAAACAGTCAACTTTTACGACACTTAAGCTTTACGTTTTTAGCTTCGCTGATCATGATGATGATGATGATTATAATAACAATAATAATAATAATTAATAACTATACTAATACTATGATTATCATAATAATAATAATAATACAAGAAATTTAAAACCATGGCTGGATGCGTCTGATAGTGAAAAACACAAAAATAAAAATGGTTTTTTGTGAAACTTACCGAGTCGGCAAAACTCCGTCCTATGCCTTGGCATTATTTTCAATGCGGAGGAATAACCCCCACTGTTATTATTAGTAGTGGTTTAAATCTAAGTGAATTTTTACTTTTTGAATTCAACAGTTTTTCAAAGTATGCAATTCTTGCAGCTGTGCATCAGCCGGGGCATAAATTTATCTTACAAAAATATATTCTTTGTAATTGTTTGTTTATTTATTTTCATATATTAAAAACATTTTGTAAAAACATATTCGCCTACTCTTAATGTGTCAATAAATAATCATAGGTTCGTATATATTTGTCGGAAATATTTAATGCCAACACTGTATCTAATGACAATTGGAATGTTAAAATCATTGCAGTTAAAATATTCAGTAAGCTCAAAGTCTTTTGTATATACATGTGTGCATGGGTGTTCCACCTGGCGGAAATAGGTTTCAATCAATTCTGGAACCTGAACTCTTTATCGTCTGTACAGCTTGTGGTTTGCAACTTAGTAGTTTTAATTAAAAGAGGTCAAAGAGTACCTTTTTAGTTCAAAGAAGTCCGAAGGTACTTTCACATTGTGTGCTCAAGGTTAAACGACTAAATATGCAAACGTACATAATGTGCTATCAGAGTTCAAGGTTTTAGGACCACTCACTCAATTGCACTAGCGGAGTGTATGTTAAATTCGAACTTACTATGGGCAACCCAGCCACTAGTCTTGTAATAATAATAATAATAATAATAACAAGCTAAATTGGCATGAATGGTTTGCCGCTTCTTTCTGTAGGCAGCAAACTTTGTAGCGTCAATTTTCAGTCAAATCGGTGACAAAGAGTATTTTCCGTGTTGTTTTCTGAAAATGGTTGCCCTTAAAGGGGCAGTTGGGATGAGGAATTTTTCTGGAAATGGTTGCCCTTAAAAGGGCAGTTGGGATAATGAATCTTTGACTAAATATCGCTAAAGGTTATTTGATACACCCTCTTAAAGAGCGTCCTGGCAAATCCACCAGCTCAACTTGACTAACGCGTTCGAAAAAGCACTGATATTAGGCCTTTCTTGGCAATTTGCTCACAGACAACTTTCAGTCTTGGCCGATTTGCAACATCAGCGTATCGAGGGCCAAAACTCGAATTTCGTACATTTTCAAGGTTTGGCCCTATTACAGCTTTTTCTGAGCTCGTTGAGAGCTTTCGAATGATCTCAAAATCAGCAGGATTCAACAACTTTTCTTTTTAGTCGATTATTGCAACATCAGCGTATCGAGGGCCAAAACTCGAAATTAGTACATTTTCAGGATTTGGCCCTATTACAACTATTTTATAGCTCGTTGAGACCTTTCGAATGATACCAAAATCAGTAGGATTCGACAACTTTCATTTTTGACCAATCTTTGCAAGATGGTTGCCCATAACAGGGCAGTTGGGATAAGAGATTTATAATATTTATAATAATTTATAATAATAGATAAGAGATATTGCTAAAAGTTATTTGATACTGCCTGTTAAAAGGTATTCTAGCAAATCCACCAGTTCAACTTGACTAACTAGTTCGGAAAACACGTGTAGAGATTAGACTGAATAAATCTCTAAACAAACAATTTAATCACAGAAATAAACCTGTAGAAAGTACGCTCTGAGAGCGTGACCCCCGACAAGCGAATTTCTGGAAATTTCGAAGATTGCAAGAGTTCGACAGAGTGTGCGCAGGTCAGACTCCTACCGTCCAATTACCCTAGCCAACTGCAAGACAAGGCGAGCAAAAACTAAAAAGTGATGCGATTTTACTTTTAAGTTCACAAAACTAAATCGAACATAAATTCCAATATAAATTTCAGAAAAAGTAGGATAATGGCACCAGAGCAATTCAAATCAAAAGAAAACAGATATTACAAAACGTACAAGGAAAATCCCCAGATGTAAAAAGGGCGCCCAACAGACTGAGTCAAGAAACAGCGGACTAAAAGTCACCACTCAACTGAAGTGCGCGCTCGATTTTGAATCCAAAGTGAAAATTAGCTAGTCCGGCCATGGACCGTACACAGAAGTAATAATTTAGTTTGACCGGTCATGAATTTAGCAGTACATCTTTTAAATTTAGTGAAAATATCAAAAATATGAATTTATCATTAAGTTAGCCGTACACTTTTACAATTTCAGATGAAATTGACTCTCGAAATGACTGAAATAATTCACATGGGGGTTGGTCCCAAACCTGGCCCATTTTAATTTCATCGCTCTAGCCCCACCCAGTCGACCAGGGCAGGGAATTTAATTTTTTAAAATCGTAAGGGGGGACCAAGGCGATTCTCAAAAATGGTCGAAAACTTTTTGTCTCCGATTTCGTTGAAAAGTTGATCATAAGATAATTCGGAGACGTAGATTCCAAATCTACAATCGAACTTTTTCTACCTTTTGCGGATCTCCAGATATGGCCAAAAGTTACACTGTTGGAGACCGCTAAAATGGGCAAATCGCCCAAAAACGCCTAATATCCGTTGTGAATTATTTCAGTCATTTCGAGAGTCAATTTCATCTGAAATTATAAAAGTGTTCGGCTAACTTCATGATAAATTCATATTTTTGATATTTTCACTAAATTTCAAAGATGTACTGCTAAATTCATGACCGGTCAAACTAAATTATTACTTCTGTGTACGGTCCAAGGCCGGACTAGCTAATTTTCACTTTTGATTCAAAATCGAGCACGCACTTCAGTTGAGTGGTGACAGCTGTTGAAGTTGGTCGGGTCCTTTGATACGCTCTTTACGCCCGATTAATCTTTTAGTCCGCTGTTTCTTGACTCAGTCTGTTGGGCGCCCTTTTTACATCTGGGGATTTTCCTTGTACGTTTTGTAATATCTGTTTTCTTTTGATTTGAATTGCTCTGGTGCCATTATCCTACTTTTTCTGAAATTTATATTGGAATTTATGTTCCATTTAGTTTTGTGAACTTAAAAGTAAAATCGCATTACTTTTTAGTTTTTTGCTCGCCTTGTCTTGCAGTTGGCTAGGGTAATTGGACGGTGGGAGTCTGACCTGCGCACACTCTGTCGAACTATTGCAATCTTCGAAATTTCCAGAAATTCGCTTGTCGGGGGTCACGCTCTCAGAGCGTACTTTCTACAGGTTTGTTTCTGTGATTAAAATTGTTTGTTTAAAGATTTATTCAGTCTAATCTCTACACCCACATACCCACCAAATTTCAGCTCCGGGCATTGAGCCTAGCTTGAGTTAATAGGGGGGGGGACAAGAAGAAGAAGAATAATAATAATAACACGACGAGAATAAGGGTTTGCCCTTTTCCTTCGGAAGTAGCGGCAAACCAATAATAATAATAATTATTATTATTATTATTATTATTATTATTATTATTATTATTATTATTATTAGAACAATAATAAGAAAGAGCGCAAATTCACGCTAAGTACTTATAAACCCTAAACGTTAAAACACATTCACTATACTACAACCCTCTGAAACCTCCTAGTCCAAAGGCTCACCGATCCTGAGCTCCTAAATAGGATCCGTTTTTGCGATGCGATACACATGACTATTGTGAGATAAACTCCCCCCCCAAATGCTTTACTCAACGCAAAGCAAAACAACTCTATTGAGGCTGGGGAGAGACTGTTTACTTGATCCGAGATTTCCTGTTGCTCTGTCTGCCGAGCCGAATACAGTGAAGTGAAAAAATTCCTCGAAACCTGAAAGCAAGTAAAAAACCGTTAATACCAAAAGTACTACGGCTCTTACTCAGTAGTTTTGTTAACGCAATTTCTCATGTCTGTGAACATTCGCGTCATCGTTCGTTGTATGTCCCGCTTGCATTGGTTGGATGGTCTTCGTCCACTAATGCTCGTAAGCTCCCTGTGGGCTTTTCTTGAACACCTAGAACGTTTGTCAAGATCACAAGTTTTATTGAATCGGCAACATATAAAACGTATCAGCAATATTAATTAATACTGATACAGAATTCACAATCAACAAAACATGATAAGTTAATTGGAGCGCTACACAGTTAGTTTATTTGGTTTCAACTTCAACTGATTAGGCTGGTTTCTGGTGTCTTCGGTAATCTCCCCCCCCCCCAATGTTCCGGTTATCCGGAACCGGACGTTTTGGGGATCAGGCCATGGGGCTTTTATTATCCAGTCCTTTTTATTTATTTACCCAGTTTTTATTATTATTATTCCATTCCTAAGTAGTGGGCTGCCCGGTTTCCATAGTGGTGGTAATTCCTTTTGGGCACATGTTTGTTTTAAGATAAAATTAACAAATCTTCCAAAAAATAAGTTCCGATAGGGTTCTAATGCCGGCATACATATACGTATGTACAGTAGGGCATCCTCGCCCTACTGCACATGACAGTAGGGCGGGGATGCCCTACTGTACACATATATGAGTCGATTTCTGGGAGGTTCGACTATTGCGTGGGCAATCCCAAAAATAGATTTAGCTCGCATTCACTTCTTTTATTGCATCCTAATGGAACAACAGATCCTCCAAATATAAGATCCCTACGGTGAGTTTTGGTCCTGTTGTGAAGTTAGCACCGACAGGAAAGATATAAATTCTATGCGAGCTGCTAAGCCTAAGTGAACTAAGATTATATTTTGACAAACGTTCAATGATTTTGCATTACTTCTGTCTAAATTCGTAGGTCTGGCTAGCTAATAGCTGAGATTCTCCATATTGGGTTTTTTAGGTGCAGTTGTGGGTATAAGTTCTGTCGCGAGTGGTTGGGTAGAAATCTTTGGGTTCTAATTTGGGGTTAAGTTGTGTTGGGCGTTTGGCAGGTTTTTCCTTGTCGCTCTGTCGGCTTTTGCCGGGCGTTTTGTATTGGTTTGGTATTTGGTCAAGTTTATAATTTTGGTTGAAATTAATGTTTTGTATTATCTCGTCGTCAAGTTTTTGTCGAAATTACAATAAATCGTTGTAACCGTTTCTTCGGGTCTTAGTTGGTCAGGACCGAACAGTTCTCCAGCATCGCACACCACTGTTGTTCACCTGTAGTTTTTGGATCTTAACCTAGTGCATCAAAGTCAGGCAATAGCATTTTATTAAGTTCAGTATAGTCAAACTTCACACTGTAATCTCGATTTTTCTGATTTAAGTCATTTTGGACAAACCAACTTAGATATCTCTTCCTAACGAAAGGCAGAACTAATGGGCTCAAATTTATACCTAGCAGTTAACAATGTTAGCACTGTCTTTCGGTATAGCTAAAGTTGTCTAGCTTCCATGCTTTTTGCGCTGATACACACGATACATGAAATGAGCTTAACGCGCAGCACCGCATATGTACATAGGTGATGATTTTTAGATCTAGAAGCCTTAATATTTCCAAAAAGGATGCAGCTTATATAATATATATATATATATATATATAATATATATGTATATGTATTATTTTTCGTGATATTTCTGACATGGGTGCAAAGCCAAATCCCAAACCTACTTTTGAGATATGGTCAATCATCGAGTTTCAGCCAAAAGAGCTGTTATGGCAACTTTGGGACATAGCCAACTAAAGGGACAAGCAATCCGGGTAATATTTTGCACACATAAGCTAGGAGCCACAGACAACATTCTCGGCCAGTTTCAGCCAAATCTGCGACATTTAATTTTTTCGATTTGTCACCACTCTGCCGGTAGCCAAAAATCGAAAAATAAATGTTTTCAGAGTTGGGTGAAACTGACCAAAAACGTTGTCAGTGGTACTGTGGTAAAATATTAAGCCAATGACATTTCCCTTTTGTCGGCTACAATGGCTCAGTGTTGCCATAATCGCTCTTTTAGCTGAAAACCCGGTTTTTTCAATCCTTGGCCATATTCAAAAGTGGGTCTAGGATTTGGCTCATTTTTGTACATAGGTCAGAAATAGAAATAGAGAAAATGAAAAGAATTATATATACAAAAGCTGCATCTTTTTTGGGAATATTAGGGCTTCTAGGTCCAAAATTCGCCAAGCTCATTTCATTTACTGCGTGTATTAGCGCAAAAAGCACGGAAGCTAGACAGCACTAGTTATACCAAAAGACAGTGCTAACATTGTTAACTGTTAGGTATAAATTTGAGCCCATTAGCTCTGGCCTTTCGTTCGGAAGAGACAGCTAAGTTGACTTGTCTAGAACGGTGACAGGAGGAAACGACGTAAATCACAAAAATCGGCATTACTCACTGTAGGAATCTAAAATTTGGGAGATTTGTTGCTCCATTAGGATGCTATTAAATGTGTGATATTGAGTCAATTCAATTTTCTGAAGTTGTCCATCAACACCGACCCCACAGTCGAATCACCCAGACATCGACTCATATACATTAACTTGTTTTGAGAAGGTCCCCCACAAAGAAACGGGTCCTTCCTTATCAACACTCGGAAAAATAGTTTACAAGGATTAAACTAGACTTTTAAACAAAATATAAAATCAGTTCTGTTAAACTTACTTAGCTGTGCACCGGCGCATGTTTCGAAGCAGGCAGGTAATATATGACCTTGCCTTAGGAGTGGCAGAGCTGCTCAGAGCAATCTAAACGAATAGAATGTCAAAACTGTTAAAGATTTTTCGAATTTTGATTTTCAATATACTTGTGAAATGTCTTAGATTAAAGAAGTCCCACAAACTGGACACCGTCAACTTAATCTATATATACGCATATATGTACTTGCGAAAACACTGTTAGGAACACAAAATTTCGGGGGTTCGTGAATGTAGTGGACTCTTTGTGCATTAAGAAACGTTCCTCTTAGTTACTTCCAAACCAAAAAAGTGTCGTATGCCTTTTATAACATCTATGACTCAGTGCAACCTGGAATTATGTCTGATTTTGCAGCTTCGAGCAGAGATTTAAAGATCGGTTGTCTGGGAGCTAGCACACATAACAACTTGCATAAGTGTTCGCGCTGACACGCCTGTTAGACCAAGAAGAAACACAAGAGAATTCGGGAAGCATTGTACACCCTTGTACTTGTATCACTTCATCACAGGGTCATCAGCTAAGCTCCCATTTCAGGCTTATCAATTTTTTCTATGCCTGCTTCCCTTACATAACAGCTTGTATCTCAGAAAATTGTGCTATTGTGCTAAATTCACACAATAAGTGACATTATATGCTGCAAAAGGATGAAATAGATCTCAGTCACACTCGAAAAACTAGGAAAGTTACTGTGTTTCAAGCGTACATTACGCAAATGAAATAGCCACCTTAAGCGTAAGCTATTACCACTGTATAGCCTTGAACCACCACAAAGTATTCTGCTTTTAACATGTGATGAAAACAGCCTAAATGACGTGTGGTGATTGTTTGGAAATTCGCAACCGATATGGTTAGACCGCTGCTATAACTTATCCTAAGCGCACAAGAGCAGGCACGATTTTAAAAGATTCACGGTATAAAAGGTAACGAATGCCCTCAAAATTTATCCTGTACAGTTGGGTGCTACTGCAAAAATTAATTAGTCAAATCACCAATTCGATATATTTCAGAGACACTTTTTCAGAACCTGGATTGGTAATTCGCAATTGATTTGTCAGCAATTCGGTTTAAGTATTGCCTGATTTCATTCAAACTTAAATCTGGCTAAACATAGTTGAATTTCGATCAAATTTTGTTTCTGGTTTAAAAACGCTAGACAGTTTAGCCAAAAAGACATATTTTTTACCAAGGTTTGATTCTCCGATCGAAATCCTTGTTGAGGACATCCAGGATGCTCTAAGGTGCATTCTGAAGTAACTTCGCCGACAGCGATATGACGTGCTTCATTCAACTTACCAACACACCGCAGCCAATGATTGCATTTATCAGCACATGTTGAAGACCCATTGTAGCAGAGCGAGCTACGTCAGAGGGAGAGAGAACGAGCAGAGAAGAGCAGAAACTTTGCCGAATGGTGCTGGTCTGAGCTGGTTGTCGCTTAAATAGCCTTCCGGCTAACAACTGGAAGTGCTAATGTCACCATGTGAATCTATGTGTGCCGCTATGGTTACCGTTCATGTTTTCCATTAGGATTGGGTAAACAATAACAAGCATAAACAACCGAAATGCACCAAATCAAATATAAGGTGATTTCGTTTTGATAAACAGCAATGCAACTGTAAATATCCTCAACAGCTATTCCTCATAACCCATTGTTTCAAAAAGCAAACGAGTTTTAACGAGCTTGTTTTGACCAACTTTACATCATTTATCAGAAAGGGTTTGTAGCCGATGTAATATCACAAATACTTTAAATGGTAAAACGGTGGGAAGCAGAAGTTGGGGGAACAGTATCCGAGGTAATTTAATCCATAGGTTAACAGGGGGCTCCAAGTCCTCCCCAGCGCAAACAGTCTATATTACAACGAGCCTCTTTTGTTCACTTAACCATACTACAACAAATTAAGTGCAATCGTAATTTTTTATGTTGATAAATCACAAAGAAGAAGCAAAAATCATCAACTGCTATTTTCATAGCCCATTGTTTAAATAAGGTAACGACTTTTAACGAGCTTGTTTTGCTCAACTTTACATGATATATGAAGGAAGGAAGGATTACAGTGGAAGTATACCAGGATGCTTAATGGTTAAATTGGTGGAAAACAATAACAAGGGAAACATCATTAGAGAAAATTTAACTTACTGGTCTGCGCGGAATTCAAGCCCCCCTTAGCCCAAACAATCTAGATATAACGAGACTCTTTTGTTCGCATAACCTAACTACAACAATTTAGATGTAATCGCTATGTTGTTTCATGTTGATAAATCACAATGAAGAAGCAAAAATCCTCAACTGCTATTTTTCATAACCCATTGTTTCAATAAGCTAGCGACTTTTTTAACGAGCTTGTTTTGCCCAAACCAATATCATTTATAACAGAAAGATCATAGTGGAAATATACCGGGAAGCTTTAATGGTTAGCTTCTCCGTACGAATTCTAGACACAGTGACAAAAAGAATGCGTAAGTACAGTACAGAGCATAGAGTTTTGAAATTTGCAGAACTGATATCTCTCTTAATCCTGCTGCTGCAAGTGGTAGTCACTGGTAATGCGGCCCACTGGATACACTGTGCACTGCCATCTGGTAAATTAACATCAGATAAATTCAAACCAAGCGCAACTATTTCAAAATTTGGACTGGCACAATGAAATCCGCTTCCGGCACCACCGTCTTCAACGAGATGCTTATCAATCCAAAATTGACTCCCGCAAACAGTTTATTTAAACTTCGTGGTTACAACGTGATGCGTTACGACCGTGTCGCATAATATCTCCCCCTTCTTAAGTCTAATATTTTCCCACATGATAGCACATGAATAGCGGCCTCAGTAGACGGTGGCTGATGAGACGGGAAACGACGATTCCATTCTGCTGTGACGGCGGCTGCGGCTTCCGTGATGGTCAGCAGCTCCTCCGCTGTCGCTCCTTGTGAGGTACGAGGTCGGTCCTTACCTGATGTTTTGGCCCAACCAGGAGAACTCTGTTACCAAGGCCAGGGTAACGTACTAGACGAAGTCGTCATCGGAGTAGACGTTGTAACCAATTGCGAATTGGTCACAATGATAGTCAGTTTCTGATCAGTTCGAGGCGTCGTCGGAGCCGTAGTGGCACAGGCTGGGGTTCCACCGTGATGGTAACTGCAGCTGGCGGTGGACGAGGTTCTACTGACGCAGAAGGTTGTGCCTGATCAGGTCGTCGAGCTCGGCCACGGCTTCGTGCAGATGCCTTGGATGAGGTAGATCCAGCTGAGGATGCCGAACTAGTTGCACCGCGTTGACCACGGCCACGAGGAGCCTGAGGGATCTTAGCACAAGGTAATTGACGGCCAGCAACAGGAGGTTCAGTTGAGACAAACATAGGCGAACTGCTTGACGAAATGGCAGAGATAGGTGTAACCGCTGAGGTAAAAACTGAGGTAGATACCTGTCCAAAGGCGCCGAGGGGGCAGGGCTCACCAGGTCCACATCTACGCCAGCAGATGTAAGAGGTCCCGAAATAGAAGGGGTCACCATAGTTACATCCGACGTCAATGGTGGCGCTGTGGATGGACCAGGCAAAGCAAAGTCCTGCACAGCCAACTGTTGCGTTGGAGGCTGTACTGAGGAGGTAGGCGCAGGGGCACCCTGAGGTCGGAGCGGACGACCGTATAGGGTCATCACCTGAAGGGGGTCCAATCCCTGTGCTTCCATGTCCAAGATGACTTCTTCAACGACAACAATTTGAACTGGCAAAAGTTGTCGTTCACCAGAAACACGGCTAAAATTCGTATCCCCAGGTTGTAAGGGGTTGACAGAGTTGACATGAGGCAGCACCCTGTATTCTGCCATACCGTCTGTAGGATTCCGCCATATCAGAGTAATTTCAGGCCATGCCGGAGGCTGATGACCAGGTCCCATCCGAATTTCCCTGTAAACTTCCCAATAGACGG
Organism: Trissonchulus latispiculum; assembly: GCA_030248195.1. Lineage (NCBI taxonomy): Eukaryota > Metazoa > Nematoda > Enoplea > Enoplida > Ironidae > Trissonchulus > Trissonchulus latispiculum. The sequence goes on from JASAND010014370.1 coordinate 25,245, forward strand.
GGAGGTCTGCTGAAACTAGCTTTAAAAAAAACCGCGAGAGGTCAAATCCAGGGTGGCTGGGATCCATAGGGGGACCAACCACATAAAGTCGGTTTCGAGGCTGGTTCGAGCCTTCCACAGATTGGCGAATAATTATCATAATCCGGCGAATAGCCTGTTTCGTCAGGACCTGGATGTACGGAGGAATTTGAAATTGCTCCGCAACATCATGTTGATACACACCAGTTGCTGGATCATAAGAGTCCACGTATTGGTTTTGAACCAACACGTCTTCAGGTTCAAATCTGTTCAAATGTGGTACATAACCAGAGGGACCCGTGATTCCTTGAGGTCACAAACGAGCGTCCCAGATGAATCGTAAGGCGTTGTGATGTGACCGACTCGGGATATTCGGATAGCACTGATTAAGTTGGTCCTCAGTATCTGGATAACGCGGCTACGTGGGCGCCTGTGGGTGCTGAACAAGTGGCTGAGTTTGGGTCGTCGGACCCGACATCCTGACCAGAGGTGGAGCCACAGGGGGCCGGAGCTGGCGGAGCCTGGGTAACGTACCCGCAGGGCTAGGCCGAGCCGGTCCAGAAGGCTGACGTGGAGGCGTCGGGATACGCATAGACGCCACCGATTTGGCCAACTGCTGCAATCCATGCGTCTGTCAAATCCTAGTGAGAACACTTCGTGGCTCTACTGTCCGTGATTCGAGCCCCCGCGAGAATTACTCGACACTTTTCCAGGACACTTTTACACCACCGCACCTTGCCTACTCATGTCCGGAGAGAGTGGTGAAGTTTCCTGGACACTTTTCCACCACCGCACCTTGCCGGCTCATGTCCTTAGAGAGTCGCGCAACGTCCTGGACACTTTTACACCACCGCAACTTGCCGGCTCATGTCCGACGAAAGTCGAAAAGTTTCCTGGACACTTTTCCACCACCGCACCTTGCCGGCTCGTGTCCGGCGAAAGTCAGAAAGTTTCCTGGACACTTTTCCACCACCGCACCTTACCGGCTCGTGTCCATTCTCTGCGACACATGTCCGCAGTCAATGGCACACGTCCATACTGATTAACTCACGTCCATGCTGCGCGGCACATGTCCATGCGGCGTGGCACATGTCCATGTTGTAAGAGAAATACGTTGCGAACGGATGAAGTCCGCGGAAGTACATGAGCGGAACTTCCATTCCGATTTCAGTGTGCCATCAAGAAATTACACATAATGGGGATCGCTTTACACCTCTCACTTTTCACTCCTTTTCACTTGTTTTGGCAATTTCATTCAGGTATATATCTATATCATTTCATCGGGTGTTCCGATTTCAGTGAGCCATCAAGAAATTACACCTATTGGGATTTGTTTTCCGCCAGCCTATCACTTTTCACTCCGCGTATGCACTTGTTTTGGCAATTTCTTTCAGGTATATATCATGCTTTTCATGAATAACCCGAAATTTAAGACACAAGACAAAACGTGATAAAGTCGCCAAAATAGGTCTAAACTTTTTTTCTTATCCTTATCTACGCACTACTGCACATGAAACCCTAATAACTTGGACATAGAAATGCCAGTTTATTCACATATCCACTATTTTAATAAACAAAAAGACATCTATATAGCAGCAAAGCACATTTCAAACACGGACAGCATGTCAGCGAGTCTGTGAGCGATAGACATACTGAGACTTGATTCGGTCTGAACACTCGTCTTTAAACATCTTCAAAATCGTTGGATCGGTGAGGAGTGCCTTAAATATGTAAACAACAGGATTTACAGGCTAAAACAAATAAATTCCATTTATAAGGAGACGATAAGAAGTAAAAATACGTGAAAGACGGTTGGATCGGTGAGGAGTGCCTTAAATATGTAAACAACAGGATTTACAGGCTAAAACAAATAAATTCCATTTATAAGGAGACGATAAGAAGTAAAAATACGTGAAAGACGGTGCTAGCGCTATGTGGTAACCGAATAGACCAGTAGTTAGGACAACCACGCGACTACCTGCTTCTCGGCATATGGACAGGCAGCGAACAATCTAAGACGCAAGGCGTACAGTTCCTTGGAGAATGCGGCGGAGCTTTTCCCAACGAGAACGGTATACGCAGCCAAGAAAAGCTGGTCACTGCCATTCAAATCACCACGACTAAATGGAGACGTAAAACCTGCTGGCAAATGATTGACAAATTCTGCCGGAACATCAGTATCCATGCTAAAAAGAAGCTGACAGAGTTGACCTCAGTAAAACACCGTACAAACTAGAGACTGTACAAGTAGACAGACCCCTGCTGTCAAGTCTAGAAACTTAAGCTTAAAGTACAAGTTCCTCATACTTCAGCAGGACCTGTACCAAGTTCAGCCGAAACGCATGTGTGGTAAACGCATGTGTGCTTTCAGTAAACGAGCTTATTTACAGTTTCAGTTGTGATATCTCACTTATAGATGCAATTCAACTATTCATCACATGAACATCCCATGCATATACGATATACATACAATCGTAATGATCGTAATGACAATCTAGAGTTGGAATAATCTAATTACTGGTTTTAGCTATATCAATCTTCCCCTCACCAAGGTTCTTCATGGTATCTTTGTAAAATCGCTTTATCTTGCGAACATTCCAATTTTGACCATCTGAAAGTGTGTAGGAAAATTGACCAATTCTTTTCAAAACCTTTAATGGCCCTTTCCATGGACTGCTCCCTTTGCGGCCGGTGGGTTTCTTTACCAACACCAGATCTCCCTCTGAAAATGGCCCTCGCCGGTTGGGTTTGGGAGGACTGTTAGGGTAGTATTCTTTGGGTTGTGAGTGTCTGGGAGATGGTTCGAAATTGTCACGGAAGAACTGTCGTTGTGTCATCATTTTTGCTGGACAGGCTAACGTATCGCTTAGCGGGGTCAGTCTGTAAGAACGTAGTAAGTCGAAAATAGTCCGTTCCCACGGCATACCCACTGAAGCTTGTATCCCATACTTTAGATATTTATTGAAACTTTCGACTTTTCCGTTGCTTTGCGGATTATAGACGGTAAAGGTAAGAATTGTAGATGTCGTTCTGTGACAGAAATGTAGCCATTTCTGTGGATTTAAATTGGGGGCCGTTATCTGTAATAATGCAGGATGGATATCCCCATCTGCTGAAAACATCTTCCAGCCAGCGAACGATCCTTTGGCTGGTTATGGTGGACGTTAGTAGAACTTCGGGGAAGTTGCTGTAGTTATCCAAGAGTACAACGATGTAGTTCTTGTTCTTCGGTGCCGTAGAAAACGGCCCTGTTATATCGATGCTAACAATTTCCCAAGGTTCCTTTGGCGGTGGCAGCTGTTTGTTTGAAAGAGGTGCGAACTCCGAGGACTTCTCACTTAGTTGGCAACCAGTGCAGTGTTTGACAAAATTTTCTACGGTTTGGTTGAATCGTGGCCACCAATAACAACTCCTTAATTTCCTCTTCATTCTAGTGATGCCTGGGTGACCGGAATGTGCTTTTCGGAGCACATTCTGGATAAGTGATGTTGGCATGATGATTTTCTCGTGGTTCCGAGATAGGAAGCCGTCATCCAAGTTGATTTCATGTTTAATGTTGTGATATGGTTGGAGTTTATTGTTTGGTTTTGGTTTCGGCCATTTCTTTGTTCTGCAGAATTTTTTAATTCTCGATAAGACAGGGTCCTTATTAGTTTCTTCCTGGATTGTTCGAAAACTTATGCCATCGTTTCTGGTTAGGTTTATCATTATGTCGCGAGATGTGTCTTGGATGGCATCTTTGGGAGAATTAAGTTTTCGTAGTTGTGCTTTGTCAATTTGTGAAGCTAGGATTGTTGCAGTCATTAAGTACACGTTGCTATCTTTTTGGTCTAAGCGCGACAACGCATCAGCAGAGTCATTCTGTTTTCCCTTTATAACTTGCATTGTAAAGTCAAAAGGGGAAAGGCGGTCTCTCCATCTCTGAAATTTGTTCGATTTGGTTTTGCCGTCCTGTCGTGTTAGCAGTGAGGCAAGAGACGAGTGATCACATCTGAGAATGAATGGTCTTCCTAACAAAAATTTTTCAAATTTTTCACACGACCAAACTACTGCGAGTGCTTCTAGTTCATTCACGGCATAATTCCTTTCATGTGCCGCAAGAGTGTGACTGGCAAAAGCAATTGGCACTTCCTTCCCTTTTTGTACTTGTGAAAGTACTGCCCCTAGTCCCGTTGCTGAGGCATCTGTCGTTAGTATTGTTGTGCAGGAGGGGTTGAAGATGGAATTTTTCAATGTAGTTGCTGACAGTATTTGTTTAAGTTGGTCGAAGCTGTTTTGGCATTCTTCGGACCAGTAGTATTTGACGCCATTTCTGGTTAGTTGTCTCATTGGCTCCGCTAGTGAGGCAAAATTAGGTATGAAACTTTGCCAGTAGGTGCAGAGACCGAGGAAGCGTCTGAGCTGTTGTATTGTAGTTGGTTTCGGAAAATCGTGAATAGATTTGATTCGTTCTGGGTTAGGTAAGATTCCTTCTGCTGATATAATGTGTCCTAAGAAGGGAACTTTTACTTGTCTAAATAGGCATTTGGGTACACTGACTCTGAAGTTCTTTTCGTTTAAGGCGTGTGGAACTTTTTTGTGGGCTTCATCATGCTCGGTTCTGGTTTTCCCATAAATTAGTATGTCATCTACATAATCAATGCAATTTGGTATGCCCTCCAGCGTTTTGGCTACACTTCGTTGGAATACTGAGGCGCTGTCCTTAAGACCCATTGGAAGTCTGCAGTATTGATATAATCCTTCGGACGTCAGAGTTGCTGTCAGTGGCCTTGAGTCTTTAGCTAGTTGTATGCTGAAGTAGGCTTTCTTAAGGTCTAACTTTGAGAAGCAGGTTGCTCCATGTAGTTCAAGAAAAAGATCGCTAATATTCGGCAGTGGATGCCTATCTGGTATGGCATGTTTATTGAGATGGGTGAGGTCTGTTGTGATTCTGACGTCACCATTTGGCTTTGGAGCAACCACCATTCCATGTGCCCAATCAGATCGAGGGCACTTTTCCCATATGCCCAAACGTTCCATTTCTTTGATTTCTTCGATGGTTTTCTCTCTATAAGCTAAGGGAACTGTTCGCAGTTTCGTTGCATACGGTTTGCATTGTTGGTTGATGATTACGTTGTGTTCATAGTTAGGATATTGAGGCATACCGTCATCAGAGAGGTTGGGATAATTTTCAAATTCTTTTGTGTTTGGCTGGGAATCTTTTGTGGCTTGGTTTACTGATGCGTGGTAAACGTCGTTGTCTGACCATAGATTGAAGTCTTGAATGACATATTTCCCAACGACAGTACGAAATGTGTCGTCGACTACATGGAACTGAATAGCAGCAAAGTTTCCTTTGTATGAACCTTTGGTTTCGAAGAGACCAATGATGGGTACAACTTCTTTAGTGAAGCTTAGAATGTTGTTGTTAGGCTTTTTCAATTTGATGTGTTGAAAATGCTTCATGTATGCTGAATTCGGCATAGTTGAGATGTCTGACTGCGAATCTATGTCTGCTGTCCAATTCATTTCTCCTGTTTTCGTGCGAAGCGAGAGGGTGACTTTGAATTCAGGTAAAGGTCTTCGGAAATCCGTAGAAGTAGTTATGGCGCAGGATAGGTTGTTTGTAGATGCTTTGTATGTTAGGCTGACTGAAGGGTATTCATCTTCATTAGAGACGTTGACGTTATCTTCTGTAAGAGGGCTATCAGCTGTAGCTGATATTTGATTGGCTGTGTAGTTGGATCTGCTCGAACGACAGACATTGCCGAAGTGACCATATTTTTTGCACTTATGACATTGGTTGCCCCAGGCCGGGCAGGTTGGTCCTTTGTTATGCCCCCTTTGGTTGCAATTGGGACATGTTGTTTGTTGTGTGTATCTGTTTGGTTGTTGTCTCCGTAGGGAGGGTCGGGTAATGTTGGTTTTGGTTTTGTTTATTGCTGTTATTGTGGCGTGTTGAAGGGCTTTGCTGTCTTTTACTGCAGATTCGTGTGTCATAAATAGTTTGGAGATCTTGTCAAGACAGAGCTGATCGTCTTCTGGCATCATCATTACCTTTTGCATCAGTTTTTGATCTCCACTGCCCCATACTAGTTGTTCGCATATTTGGGTGTCTTCATAGTCACCATATTTTGCATGAGCTGCGATCTGACGGAGGGCAATTAAATTTTCTTCGTATGTTTCTGATGGCAGTTTTGTACGCGATCTTAGTTCCATGCGAGCTCGGAATGGATTCAAAGGCTTCTCGAAGACCGATTGACAGAGATTGGAAAATTCTTCCCACGTGGCCTGCTCAACGTCACGGGAGTAATAATCTTTGCCAGCTGGTTTTGTAGTATTATGGAGGATCAGTCGTTGTCCTTCTTGGCCTAGCAGTTCAAACAGCATATCGTTTTTGTCTATATCTTGCAGTCGTCTGGCTGCTGGTCTGTTTGATTCAACGCGTCGAACATAAGTTCTGAATAATGTGAACCACTCATTCCACGGTCGTGGAGGTAGGCTAGGTGATTCCAAAAACTCTGGTGGAATTTTAACAGTTGCTGCCGTCATCGATGAAGTCTGTTAGACACGCAGCGCCAGTTGTGATATCTCACTTGCAATTACTCAGATGCAATTCAACTATTCATCACATGAACATCTCATGCATATACGATGTACATACAATCGTAATGATCGTAATGACAATCTAGAGTTGGAATAATCTAATTACTGGTTTTAGCTATATCATCAGTTTCAGTTGTAACCAGTAGATCCACTTTCGTTTCAGTCAGGCGTCCTCCCATATCTGTTTTGTTACGCCCTCCCATAGCTGTTTCGTTTGTTACAAGTAGTTTCAAGAAGTGCGATTTCTAGCATTCAGAAATAAAGCTTGCGAATGCTTAATTTCTTCGCGAACCAGCGAACAATTTCAAATCTAAGACATCGCGCAACTGTGAAGGCATCTCCAGTAGTTTATATACCCTGCTGTGACCTTTCAGACAGATTGACAACTGTTGTCAATCAGAAACCTCAATTGCACTAGCTTTTAGTAGTGGACTTTGTTTCAGTTTTAGTAGTAGCCCTGTAAGTTGTCTATGCCAAGTAACTACTGCCGTCAAGAATACTGGCCTACTGCCGTCAAGAATAATGGCCTAGGTATAAACAAGTCATAGTCAAGGCTTAACCACGTACCCAATACGGGTTTATGACTGAAATTGAAAAATTAAAATGCCAAGTAACTACTGCAGTCAAGAATACTGGCATAGGTATAAACAAGTCATATTATTGGTCATTATTGGTGGTTATTATAAGTCATCATAGGCTTTATATTAACTCAGAGAGCTGGAAACCGTTGTTTTTAGAGCGAACTGAAACTGAAACTGAAACTCCGACTGAAACTAAAACTGAAACTGAAATTATTTTACGTTGCCGACTGAAACTTAAACTGAAACTGAAACTATTTTGGTCCGCCGACTGAAACTGAAACTGAAATTATTTCGAACCTCCGACTAAAACTGAAACTGAAACTAAAATCGGCTACTGAAACAACACTACCACGTACCCAATACGGGTTTTTGACTGAAATTCAAAAATTAAATTAAAACTTTAGTGTCAGTTATGGTTTCATTTCAAGTGTAACTACGGCTTAACCACGTACACAATACGGGTTTGTGTACACAATACGGGTTTGTGACTAAATTAAAACTGTAGTGTCAGTTAATTGAGCAGCCTGAACATCAATACCAACCACTAACCCAATACGGAAACTAAAGTAGGGGAAGGAGTAACAACAGTTCCAGTAACCAATTCCCCATTCTAAATTAGCCTATTTGTACCTGTTTGTACCCAACCAGAAGATGAAGCTCAAATAGATCCTAAGTTGGCATAGAGCAGTTATAAATTTGCTTCCTGCTGAAATGAGGCAGTTCAAAACCATCATTAGTGGGAAACAGAAGGCTTTCCAGTTTTGTTTATAACTGCAGTTACACCTGGGTGACATGGCAACAAATACGCGACCTAGCTTACAACGAACCTCAGTCCAGCTCGAGGTGCACGAGGGATAGAGCAACTAATGATAGAGGAACGAATTGGTTGATTTTAAATACGTATGCTTTGGCAAAGGCTTGCTGTCTGGTACAAAAACCATTTACTTCTACCGGTGGGAACATTTTCGTCTACTTGGACAGTCACAGTTTGTATAACTGTGAAGCCTGCAGAACCCACAGAAACACTTTATTCGAAATGGGATGGGGCCACGTACGTAAATTTAGAATTACAAACTCAGTTCCAATTTAGAAAGAAAATAGGCCGCCACAAACAGGAAACACACATTAGACGAAACATGATAACAGAGTACTCGCACATTAAACGGAACGCAGAATAACGTGATCTGCCCTAAAACACTACATAACAAAACACTAACAGATATAAAATTGGGCAAAACATAACCGAAGTAAAAATATATATATAGACTATTATAAAGTATAAATAGAAGTAGGAACAAGGATAGGACAAACAGAAGCCATGCGAAACCACGTTTTGTAGATGAATTTAATTCAAGCGCGTTCTGGGAAACAGAATTTTACCCGAAACACTATTTTAAAAACAAATGGGACATAACAAGTACGAAGACTATAAGAACACTATACATGAGCAAAATGCTATTTACAAGGACAAGGAACTGTGACATATAAACTGTCTTGACCACAGACAAACATGACAAAAGTATAAAAAGAAATATATTCAATACATGAACATCTCATGCATATACGATTTACATACAATCGTAATGATCGTAATGACAATCTAGAGTTGGAATAATCTAATTACTGGTTTTAGCTATATCATCAGTTTCTGAAGTTGTAACCAGTAGATCCACTTTCGTTTCAGTCAGGCGTCCTCCCATATCTGTTTTGTTACGCCCTCCCATAGCTGTTTCGTTTGTTACAAGTAGTTTCAAGAAGTGCGATTTCTAGCATTCAGAAATAAAGCTTGCGAATGCTTAATTTCTTCGCGAACCAGCGAACAATTTCAAATCTAAGACATCGCGCAACTGTGAAGGCATCTCCAGTAGTTTATATACCCCGCTGTGACCTTTCAGACAGATTGACAACTGTTGTCAATCAGAAACCTCAATTGCACTAGCTTTTAGTAGTGGACTTTGTTTCAGTTTTAGTAGTAGCCCTGTAAGTTGTCTATGCCAAGTAACTACTGCCGTCAAGAATACTGGCCTTTACTGCCGTCAAGAATAATGGCCTAGGTATAAACAAGTCATAGTCAAGGCTTAACCACGTACCCAATACGGGTTTATGACTGAAATTGAAAAATTAAAATGCCAAGTAACTACTGCAGTCAAGAATACTGGCATAGGTATAAACAAGTCATATTATTGGTCATTATTGGTGGTTATTATAAGTCATCATAGGCTTTATATTAACTCAGAGAGCTGGAAACCGTTGTTTTTAGAGCGAACTGAAACTGAAACTGAAACTCCGACTGAAACTAAAACTGAAACTGAAATTATTTTACGTTGCCGACTGAAACTTAAACTGAAACTGAAACTATTTTGGTCCGCCGACTGAAACTGAAACTGAAATTATTTCGAACCTCCGACTAAAACTGAAACTGAAACTACAATCGGCTCCCGAAACAACACTACCACGTACCCAATACGGGTTTTTGACTGAAATTGAAAAATTAAATTAAAACTTTAGTGTCAGTTATGGTTTCATTTCAAGTGTAACTACGGATTAACCACGTACACAATACGGGTTTGTGTACACAATACGGGTTTGTGACTAAAATTAAAACTGTAGTGTCAGTTAATTGAGCAGCCTGAACATCAATACCAACCACTAACCCAATACGGAAACTAAAGTAGGGGAAGGAGTAACAACAGTTCCAGTAACCAATTCCCCATTCTAAATTAGCCTATTTGTACCTGTTTGT